>CAJHZI010000685.1:12500-79379 GCA_905160935.1 Enchytraeus crypticus | reverse complement strand
TGAGTCAAAAAAAAACATGTGCGCAGTCTTTCGCCCATAACTTTGGTATTAGTGAACCGATTTTTAAAATTTTTGCATAGGTATAATCAGGAACACATTTGCTATAAAATAACGTTAAGTGACTCTGTTGATTATTATTTTTGCGTTGAAGCAGTGCTTGAAAATATGCGCGACTGAAAATATTCAGTTTAAGTAAATCAATCGCTACAGAATGTTTACAAATCCGTGGCTTAAAAAAAAACGAAACAAGCAGTATTATACTGCTACTGTCAACTGTCAAAGCTTAATTATGCTCAAAGTGCCCTCCTTTAGCTGGAATACAAGCTCGGAGACGCTGGCGCCACTCATCTATTGCTTTATCAATGACAGATTGCTTCATGTCTTGCCAAACGTCCACCAGGCGTTGCTTCAACTCGTCCACGTTATTTATTTTCTTCTTTTCAGTGTAATTTCTTTAATAAGCAATCTGGCCCTCCCAGAATCCAGTTTTGTTTGGAAATTCGGCAATCAACCAATGTGAGCCACAACCCTTTAAGAGGTACAAGTTTTTGTGAACTCTTAATCTGCTTTAGTAAACACCATTTTAAAATTTAAACAAAGACAGACTATGTTGGTAAAATCGTCTGTTATTGTTTAAAATATACCGGAATTGTCACAAAAGCTAGATTTAAGATTGATACTTTTCTTCTACTTTATAATTCTGAAACAATTTTCAAAATCGGTTCACAAATGTCAAAGTTGTGGATGAAATACTGCCCTATATATATATATATATATATATATATATATATATATATATATATATATATATATATATATATATAGCCCTATATATTAGCCTTCCGCTATATCTATTATTCTCCTCCCACATTATATAGGCTCCTCCCACTCCATCTATATTCTCCCACTATATCTATGTTCCTTACATTACCCATAAGCCCCTCCTATGCTACGATCCTCTAGCTAAACTCCTGTAGTTAGGCCAGTGTGTGTAATTGTATTTGGCTTGTATACGAGTATGTTTACCTACAACTCTATAAAGCTATACTGTGTATTTACTTGTAATAAAGTCTTCACGTTGTGCTATATCATTGCATATAGATCTGTAGAAGATTATTCCACTAGGCCTACTTCATGTTTAGACAGGAAAATATTAATAGATATCATTCCTGTCCAGTGGCATTCCAGTTAAATCTTGTAGCAGCGTTCTGCTGGATAATATCTTAACTTGTGAGAAGTTTATTACATCCATTGATCCATTCATTTCACTTAAGGTGTTACAGGAGTTCTCCTATTGTAAAGCATCACTGATTGTGCTGCGTCAGGTAGTCTAGGTCTTGCTCGTTATACTAATGAACGTACACCAGTACCTTGTGTAGGTAATCGACCAATGTTCAACAGTTGTCCATCAGTATACTATATGAGATGATCCAGTTTTGAACCTGAGGCCTCCTACTCGACCAAACGCTCTCTATATCTCTCTATCTCTAACCGGTAGAATTAGAGACGTCACGTCGCCCGGTTAATAAGTGAACTTTAGTGGCTCAAAAAGTGTTAATAATATTTAAAATTGACTATGACGTCGATAGCTATCTATTGGAATACTTTACAATTAGCTATTAGAGACGATACTACAAGAGACAAGTAACGAGCTACAGCCGCTTTATTCGAATATAATAGTGAACACAGAGAACTGAGATGAACACAATTATTTACACAGACATACGAGCATACACACACACACAGATAACCGCACATAAAACTCCTTAGTCTTTCTCTATGTCGCTGTCTATGTAAACTCTATAGTGTTCTCGGTCCTCCTGGTAACCCTGTTGTGAGCGTAAACTGTCTACACTCAGCCGTGTCTATTAGATGATTCACTAGTGCACTGGCAAATAAAAGGTCCAAGGTTCACATTCCTACTCCAAGTCACAATACGTTTACGGTACGAGCACAACAATGACCAGCTAATGGTCCCATAAGGTCCGGCAGCGGACGTGTCATATTCATCGGTTACTATAGTTACTAGGAGCTGATTCAGAGGGCTGCTCACTTGACCATTTCTAATAACCAGTTTATCATAAGTTCAAGGTCAAACACCTTCAAGCTTAAGACTTTGGTCAAGTTCAAGGTCAAACACCTTCATATTTAAGACTTTAAAAAGTTCAAGGTCAAACACCTTTAAACTTAAGGCTTTTAACAAGTTCAAGGTCAAACACCTTTAAACTTAAGACTTCTAAAAGTGCAAGGTCAAACACTTTCAAACTAAAAACTGTAACTGTAACATTCATGTTTCAATTAATATATCTCTTTCTAAAATAATCCTATAACATCAATTAACAGTGGACACAAAATGAAGAATGTTGAAGCGTGCCAATACTTGATAAACAGTCGAAAAGTTCTCCAACCACTAGCTCATCAGAGCTAACAGCCTCGACCTAGAACCTTTGGTTACCTAGCAACACAAGTTTACTTGTTTACACTTGAAAATCATCATTCTGCTGGTTTGCACGTGTAAGCTGCAGTTGGAAGTCTATGTTGCAATGCAACCTCCTATTCAAAACTCGACAACAATTCTGACAGACACACAACATAGTAGAAATAGTACATAATACAAGAGAGCGCTGCAGTTCATAGTATGGGGACAATTGCTCACGTACACATTCATCTACTGCTAACTTACTCTCTGCCCAATCATTAGTCATAGTGTGTCACTAACATTTTCAAATGCTATCAAATTTTAAAAAGCAAGGTCTAGTAATGCGAAGCACTGGTTCTTCTCCTGAGCTCATTCTTGTTATGTAGAACAAGGCACTTCAGTCGCAGCCTTTAGACCTGACGGACTTCAATAGCTCATGATTACCAGATAACTGCATATTGAAAACCCTTTCGACATTAGGGTTCAAGTTATACTATTTCTTCTACAAATTCATATATCAATGCTTAACCCCTTAGACAAATGGGTTCAAGATGTACTATTTCTTCTACAAATTCATATATCAATGCTTAACCCCTTAGACAAATGGGTTCAAGATGTACTATTCCTTCTACAAATTCATATATCAATGCTTAACCTCTTAGACAAACGGATTCAAGATATACTATTCCTTCTACAAATTTATATATCAATGTTCTTATACCACGGATCAATTTCAGTTTAGCTCATCGACAAGTCCTCGTAGAATTCATAACGGCCAACAAAACGGACAACTACAGACTCTAAATTAAAGCAAAACAGTTCTTAAAACAGACTCAAAACGATTAGAGACAACAGCTAAGTCTACTTGAAGTCACTGTCACTGATTCGCTCACTCTTATATATACTCAATGTAACTGCTGTGTAAACAAACTCTATCTCACGCTCAGCTCTCTCCAATCTCCAACGGGTCCCTTAGCTCAACTACTGCAAGTACGATTACGCCAAAAATTGGACCAACCTTGTTTTGCAAAAATGAACCAACCATTTCTTTGCAATAAATGCACAAAAAATTTCTAATAAAAATTTCTTTTATTTTAAATTCGATTTTAAATGCTCGGTTATCTGCAGGAGTAATTTGTTAACCGTCATGACGTCGTAATCATCACGCTCGCCAGGTATAGCGCCCAATCAATGATTCAAGTCATCAATCAATCATTTGATTGCACAGTACTGTATGCCAGCACTGCTTCTATTAATGCATTTGCTTTTTAAACATTTTGATAAATACTCTTGAATAAATATGATGGATATGTTGATTCACTTTTACATAACAAAGATTAGACACCACTCTCAGTCTCTAATTATATCACTCTGTCTCACTATTTATTTCACCCTATGTACTTCTCACTATGTCTAGATATGTCTTTTCTTCTGCCTTACTGAGCTGCCAAAAGATCCTGCAAAACAACAATAAACAAATCAATGCTATAGCTGCAAGACGTGGAGATCAGAAAAAAGTCTAATACAATCCAATACAACAGAACTGAGTCCACACAAAATAGACAAAAATATAGATGATTTAAAAAACTATCACATAGTTTCACACTACTATTCTAGCATCATGATATAAAAACACAGTATTATACATGTGTGTTTACAGTAATTAAACAGTAAATAAACCTGTTTACAGTGAAGAGATGTTAGATGAGTACATATAAACGAGACTCTAGCGCCTATACGAGGCCCCGCTGTAGCCTCCCCCGCTACCATACCCTGCTCCTCCCCCCGCTCCCGCCTGGCTGTAGCCGCCCCCCGAGCCGTAGCCGTAGCTGTCCGCTCCCTTAGAACTAGAGTAGCCTCCTGGAAATAATGCCACAAGATCTGTAACTTGTTATATACAAAAACTAATAAAAGTCAGTCAAAAATTAATTAGTCGACAACATAGGAAAAAATTGCCACAACTATATTATAATAAGTAGCTTACTTCATTTAACGAGAAGTTAATTTATTACTGCGTACCATATGTTATGAAACCCAACCAGTTAAACAACTCGGTATAACAATATCTGGTAATCTAATTAAAATAGTTGACAAACTATTCTTAACAATTTAAATCAATTTCACAGAATCAGAATAAAAGGTGGTGGAGAAGACAGCGAATGCTCACAAATGAGACGGCTCAACGTATCCACACATATTCTACAATCCTCGACATCTTTGTTTTAAACAATTGTTACATTAAATAAATCAACTTAAATAAAAGACCAGCAGATATACATGATTTGTTCATTTTACAAGAAAATGTTCCCTGACCACTTTCAACAACATCGCGGACTCTACACATAGGTACTCCAGGTCTTTCTGACAACCTTAAATTCAACGTCTTAACAATCAACACCACAGCTGTGCTAAACAGAACGGATTACTATAGAGCGCTACTACATGAACAGAGCTTACTATCATCATAGCTTCTACCCCCACCTCTTCTATCCTCATATGTCTCCCTGCCTCCTCCATAACCCTCTCTTCCGTATCCACTCATCTCTCTTCCTCCATAGCCTCCATCTCTGCCCCCATATCCACTGTCTCTGCCTCCCCCATAGCCTGCCTCGCGGTTACCATAAGCTCCGTTTCTATCATAGCCGCCAGCGTACCCTGCCTCCCTGCCTGCTGCATAGCCGCTGTCCCGGCCATAGCCGCGAGCCGCTCCTCCATACTCCCTGCATAACCAAAACATCACAAGTGATTAATTCTCTCAATCACTAATACAACTCGTATCTAAGTCGCAAGTAATTTTACTTCAACTGGAAGTAACTTCAATATATAAAACGCCATTACTTTGCTCAACAAACGGATGCACAAGTATATACAAGTAATATGAACAGCATATGCAGCGATCGATTGCGGTTTGGGAAATTAATGAAATAAGGGTCAAGAACATCAATTTACTAAGAGATATTAGAACTAAGAGCTAGGTTCAACATTTGTTTTCCTATCACATTTTTCTATGAGATATTAGAACTAAGAGCTAGGTTCAACATTTGTTTTCCTATCACATTTTTCTATGAGATATTAGAACTAAGAGCTAGGTTCAACATTTGTTTTCCTATCACATTTTTCTATGAGATATTAGAACTAAGAGCTAGGTTCAACATTTGTTTTCCTATCACATTTTTCTATGAGATATTAGAACTAAGAGCTAGGTTCAACATTTGTTTCCATACCTGGCTGGAGCCAGTGGTGATGTCAGTGAGATACTCGACCGCGGATCAGTATGTGCGTGGTTCAAATCCTGGGCTCGCCCGTCACTGACATTGCTTCCGAGTGAGGAAACTGACGTTAACCTTAGCTTTACCAGATTTTTATTTTATCACATGGGACGTCAGGCATAGTCCTGCAGAGATTTGAGCCGATGACCTCTAGTTCATCAGGCAAGCACCGGCCCTTATCCATCCAACCAGTACTAATAAAATTATTATTCTAAAAGCACTAGTTTTAATATATATTTCAAGTAAACAGAATAACTAAACATAGAAGTAGCTAACCTGTAGCCGTCTCTGCCTCCATAGCTCTCTCTTGCGGCATAGCCGTAGCTGCCATCTCGCCCGGAGAAGCCACCTCGAGCGCCACGGTAGCCGTCATATGCCGCATAGTCACCGGCTCCTCTGCCGTAGCTGTCGTAGTCGCGCCCTGGGTAACCCATGTCTGCACACAACAGCAGCGATAACAACAACATTACAACCATTGCATTACATCGATACTAACAATATAACAACCGTTGCATTACATCAGTAATAGAGAGCGATACTAACAATATAACAACCGTTGTATTACATCGATACTAACAATATAACAACCGTTGTATTACATCGATACTAACAATATAACAACCGTTGTATTACATCGATACTAACATTATAACAATCGTTGCAGTACATCAGCAATATAGCAGCTCATCACAATGTCACCTGTTGTCTAAGTAGCAATGCAGGTATGCCTATAAATGTCACTTAACAATGAAGACATGGTCAATATAGTTAATCAAATTCTCTGTCTGAAGGCACATTTGCAACTGTCAAGCTGGAAATTGAAAATACATGCTTACTTACTGAGAAGTGCTCAGTTAAGTTGACATTATCAAGTCGATAAACTAACTTAATAATAATTTAGTTTCTGTTCAATCTAAACAGATCTTCTTTGTTGAACAATCTCAACGACGTACGGCAGTGTATTAGAGCTACTGTCAAGCAAAACCATCATAGGTGCTATTGAAGGCAAGAGAAAAGCACTAATTAATCATGACGTTATCATGCTCTTACAATGGAATGCTGCAATAAGCAAGCAGGTACATGACAATAGATGCTCTGAATCTAATACAAGAGAACTAGATCTATAGAACTCCAATACTAGAGAATCTAGAGAACTCTAATACAAGAGAACTAAATCTACAGAACTCCAATACTAGAGAATCTAGAGAACTCCAATACTAGAGGACTAAATCTAGAGAACTCCAATACTAGAGAACTAAATCTAGAGAACTCTAATAATAGAGAACTAAATCTATAGAACTCCAATACTAGAGAACTAAATCTATAGACTCTAATACTAGAGAACTAAATCTATAGAACTCTAATACTAGAGAACTAAATCTATAGAACTCTAATACTAGAGAACTAAATCTATAGAACTCTAATACTAGAGAACTAAATCTATAGAACTCTAATACTAGAGAACTAAATCTATAGAACTCTAATACTAGAGAACTAAATCTATAGAACTCTAATACTAGAGAACTAAATCTATAGAACTCTAATACTAGAGAACTAAATCTATAGAACTCTAATACTAGAGAACTAAATCTATAGAACTCTAATACTAGAGAACTAAATCTATAGAACTCTAATACTAGAGAACTAAATCTATAGAACTCTAATACTAGAGAACTAAATCTATAGAACTCTAATACTAGAGAACTAAATCTATAGAACTCTAATACTAATAGAGAACTAAATCTATAGAACTCTATACTACTAGAGAACTAAATCTATAGAACTCTAATACTAGAGAACTAAATCTATAGAACTCTAATACTAGAGAACTAAATCTATAGAACTCTAATACTAGAGAACTAAATCTATAGAACTCTAATACTAGAGAACTAAATCTATAGAACTCTAATACTAGAGAACTAAATCTATAGAACTCTAATACTAGAGAACTAAATCTATAGAACTCTAATACTAGAGAACTAAATCTATAGAACTCTAATACTAGAGAACTAAATCTATAGACTCTAATACTAGAGAACTAAATCTATAGACTCTAATACTAGAGAACTAAATCTATAGAACTCTAATACTAGAGAACTAAATCTATAGAACTCTAATACTAGAGAACTAAATCTATAGACTCTAATACTAGAGAACTAAATCTATAGACTCTAATACTAGAGAACCAAATCTTTACAACTCTAATGCAAGAGAATTCGACGTGACAGAAATGGACTCGGAGGAGCAGAAAGTATAATTATTAGTAGAAAGTGGCCTGACCTCTTCCAGATCCTCTCATTCCACCTCTGCCTCCACGACCTCCTGTTAACACACATCAACATTGTACAACAGAGTCTAAATCACATCAACATACAGAACATTACGTTACAGACGTGTGTTAATCATGTACGACTGTCCACTCAACCACATCAACATACAGACCATTACGTTACAGACGTGTGCTAATCATGAGACAAAAAACTGTCAAACATACTGAAACATATGTAGAGATGTCTAAATAATTAATCCAGTAAATACTAATAGTAACAAACACACTAAATCATATGAGTGATAAAAAGACAGAGGAAGAGAGAGAGAGAGAGAGAGGAAGAGAGAGAGAGAGAGACAAAGAGAGAGACAGAGGAAGAGAGAGAGAAACAGAGGAAGAGAGAGAGAGAGAAGTAAACAGAGAAAGACCTCTGAAATCCATCATGCCTCCAGCACTTCTGAACTGCTGCATCTCTTCTTTACTCATGGCTTTCTTCACATCACATCTCCTGTCCTTTATGTTGTGACTCTTTATCACTGCATCAAAACAGTCAACGCTCATTCCTTTTTACATACACAATATATTTCATAATATTTAAAAAAATATTTTTAATGCATACAGTATAGCAGAAATATGCAAACAAATTAGTCAACCAAAGCAGCTTAGAGCACTAGATAGATAACTGTGGATAGCTTAGAGCAATAGATAGATAACTGTGGATAGCTTAGAGCAATAGATAGATAACTGTGGATAGCTTAGAGCAATAGATAGATAGTTGTGGAAAGCTTAGAGCAGTAGATAGATAACTGTGGATAGCTTAGAGCAGTAGATAGATAACTGTGGATAAAGCAGTAGATAGATAATTGTGGATAGAGTTAATAGATAGATAACTGGATAGCTTAGAGCAGTAGATCGATAACTGTGGAGCTTAGAGCAGTAGATCGATAACTGTGGATAGCTTAGAGCAGTAGATAGATAGTTGTGGATAGAGCAGTAGATAGATAACTGTGGATAGCTTAGAGCAATAGATAGATAGTTGTGGATAGAGCAATAGATAGACAATTGTGGATAGCTTAGAGCAGTAGATAGACAACTGTGGATAGAGCAGTAAATGGATAACTGTGGATAGAGCAATAGATAGATAACTGTGGATAGCTTAGAGCAGTAGATAGATAACTGTGGATAGCTTAGAGCAATAGATAGATAACTGTGGATAGCTTAGAGCAGTAGATAGATCATTTTGGATAGCTTAGAGCAAGAGATAGATAATTTTAGATAGCTTAGAGCAGTAGATAGATAGTTGTGGATAAAGCAATAGATAGATACTTTTGGATAGCTTAGAGCAATAGATAGATAATTGTGGATAGAGCAATAGATAGATAACTGTGGATAGCTTAGAGCAGTGGATAGATAATTGTGGATGCTCTAGCAGTCGGCATAAAATAGACATACAGACAATCTTGTCGACGGGGTCGTAGTCCTCGAATGAGACGAAGGCAAAGCCACGCCTCTGACCCGTTGCCTTGTCCGTGATGATCTCCACTGACTCTACGTTGCCAAACTCACTGAAGTATTCCTTCAGGTCCTCCTCCTCCAATCCATCCTTTACTCCACTCACGTACACCTTCTTACTCATCACGTGAATGTCTGGCCGTCCCGCCTCCTACATATTCAATCAATCAATCAACCGATCAATCAATCAATCAACCAATCATGTGAATATCTGGCCGTCCCGCCTCTTACATAATCAATCAATCAACCAATAAATCAATCAATCACTTGAACGTGTGGTGGTCCGGCCTTCTACAAAACCAATCAACCAATCAATCAATCAACCAATCAACTAACCAATCAATCACGCAAATATCTGATCATCCTGCCTCCTACAAAACCAATCAATCAATTATCATAGTACTAAGCTACTTTACCCAACCAACCAATAACTCAATCAATCGACTTTGCCATAATGGATGAGTCAATAACTCCTCTAGTCTCAAATATTAGGAGTGGTTCATTAATTAATCATGAGCTAATAGTAACAAGAGCCAAACCTCTCTAGGCATGGCTCGTTTTGTCTCAACATCTTTATCGTCGATACGGTGGGGCCGAGCCTTCTGAGCATCTTCCAGCATCTCAGCCGTCTTGAATGTTATGAACCCAAAACCACGAGATCTACACAGCACACAAAATACACAATCATACTGACCAAACACAAGAGATCTACACAGCACAAAATCATACTGACCTATCACAAGAGATTTACACAGCACACAATCATACCGACCAATCACAAGAGATCTACACAGCACACAATCATACTGACCAAACACAAGAGATCTACACAGCACACAATCATACCGACCAATCACAAGAGATCTACACAGCTCACAATCATACCGGCCAATCACAAGAGATCTGCACAGCACACAATCATACTGACCAATCACACGAGATCTACACAGCACACAATCATACAGGCAAATCACACGAGATCTACACAGCACACAATCATACCGGCCAATCACACAAGATTTACACAGCACACAATCATACCGGCCTATCACACAAGATTTACAGCACACAATCTTACTGGCCAATCATACAACATGTAGAACAATCGTACTCATTAATCATATGTAACAGAAATACGGTTGTCTGTAGTTATCAAGTCTTTCAATCCACTTTTTTAAAGTTTCTCTTCACGGCAAGCCATATTGCAACAATTCAAATTTCACTTAATTCCTGCTTTAATTAGTATATCATTCGAGAGAGAGGAAACATGCAAGAGAACAACGAAGTGATGCTGTGGCACAGATCTACTACAGACAGGTCTGGACTTTCTTCAGAGACTTTTCAAGTACTTCCACGACACAAAAAATAAAACTTCACACTTTCATAAATTAGCCAAACAGATCCGACACAATTTTCCTGTCAAACCTTAAATGCATTGAAACTCTAAAAAGGATTTAATATTCTGGGGCACATTCTTATCTATATATTTATTTCTCTCAAGTCTACATCATCTGTGGACCATTCTTGGAAGTACATAATGATGATGTGAGATAAAAAAAATTAATATTATAAAAATTATTATTAGAAAAATTATTATTAGATATCATGCAATACAATGAGATGAGACCTTTGAGTATTGGAATCCTTCATGACGATGCAGTCCACAACCTCCCCATACCGCTCAAAGTATTCTCGTAGACCAGCGTCGGTGGTCTCAAAGTGTAGCCCTCCAACAAACAACTTACGAAACTGCTCGGAATCTCCTCTGTCCTATTATCAATCAGTATATCAATTAGTCAATCAAATCGATAAATCAATACTTCCAACATTACGTCAAATACTAAGTGACTTGATCAGTAAATCAGTATACGACTAAACAAATTTTGGATTGACAATATTTGCACAAACTGAAAATTTTTTGGAAACACTTTCCTTTTTACTTGCTGAACTACTTTTTGCACGTTGTAATAACAGCTACAACTTAAACATTTACTAGAGTCGTCCATTACAACGTCTTGCATCAATTTGTGTAACCTGTGACCATAAAGATTCATAAGAAAATGCTCATTTAAGAATCCAAGAATAAGGTTACGGTGGCAGCTCAAAGTCACCTTGTGGTCTATAGTCAGTTTTAAAAGATTATCTCAGCACTGTATTATATATACAGGCACAGGGACTCTCAGAGAGGTGCCAAATCATAAAGCACTGGCTCAAAAACTCAAGATTTGTTTTCACTATTTTAAAAGTTTAAATATTTGCCATTATTTTATCATCTGAAAATAACTGCATTGGACATTTTGATGGCAGTATCAACGCTATATAAGGAGCAAAAACCGCGATATTGGAATTGGGCAAATATCGTCATAACTTTGCAATGAGCATTCAAACATTCTGGCATGTGCTTTCCATTGTTATAAACAATGGCCTGGACAAACGAAAGGCGCATATGCATCGTTGCATCAACAGATATGATCAAATCGATTGAAAATATGACACTGCGAGGCAGTTAGGCGAGACCTACCTCTGGCATGTTGCCGCCACCTCGCATGATATTAGAAACAGAGGAATTCAGTAATTCATCAACAACAATGAAAAATGGCCGCCACCGGTGCCGCTCACAACATAGATACGCAATCCCTGCGTAAACAATATCTAGAGCAAAATTCAGGTAAATTCAGCTTCAGCTTTGTCAAAAGGGCTTCAGACACTAAAAAACGAAATATATATTTCAATGTCGCGGTTTTCTCATATAAATATTATCCGGTCAAATAGAACAAAATGTTACGTCTTGTCGTATGAGACAACTAAGCGCAACGGGAATTGAACGTCATTCTTTAGTGAGCGCAGGTTCACTTCAATAACAACTTAGTAGGCTCTTTAAAATATATTAATTATTAAACATAACATATGTTTTCACTGCTGTATTTTTCTTTACTATTGTATTTTTCATTACTATTGTATTTTTCATTACTATTGTATTTTTCTTTTATAATTTTGATAAGGTGTAGTGGGAAATTACATATTTTTCTTTACTATTGTATTTTTCATTACTATTGTATTTTTCATTACTATTGTATTTTTCTTTTATAATTTTGATAAGGTGTAGTGGGAAATTACTATATATATATATATATATATATATATATACTATATATATATATATATATATATATATATATATAGCTTTATATATATACTTAATAATTTATATATATAGCAGAGAAAGAATAAATCGATTACGTGCAGAACTTCGTTTTATATATTATTTAAACATTCATCATTTTGAAACGTTGGATTACAGGTTAAGTTAATGAAAGATAAGTACTAGACTATTAGACTAGTCTAGTACTTATCTTTCATTAACTTAACCTGTAATCCAACGTTTCAAAATGATGAATGTTTAAATAATTTTCAATTTTATTAGAAGTTTATTCAAGAAGTTCTAAATGTGTTTAAGTTGAAACATCACTTGAGTCCAATATATATATATACCAACTCATATGTGGAAATATACCATGTTTAAATACCATGTTTAAATACCATGGACCTGCCAGTAGGCAGTGCACTAAGAGATCTATATATATATATATATATATATATATATATATATATATATATATATCTTAGTGCACTGCCTACTGGCAGGTCCATGGTACATAACGCCTCCACTCTTCTCTGTCTTCCGCCTACCTCTTCATTTCCACATATGAGTTAGTATATATATACATATACATATATATATATATATATATATATATATATATATATATATATATATATATATTGGACTCAAGTGATGTTTCAACTTAAACACATTCAGGACTTCTTGAATAAACTTCTAATAAAATTGAACTAAGTCTAATAGTCTAGTACTTATCTTTCATTAACTTAACCTGTAATCCAACGTTTCAAAATGATGAATGTTTAAATAGTACATAAAACGAAGTTCTGCACGTAATCGATTTATTCTTTTTCTGCTTTCTTGAATCAGATATAGTCTATAGAATTGCATTTAATTACAAGAAAGGAAAGCTATTTATTTAAGTGCTAGGTGTCATTATTGATAATACCCTAAAATTTTCAGAACAGTGTAAATCAGCAGTAAGTTGTGCTAATCGCACTTTAGGTTTAATTAGGAGAACTATAAAAAGTCGTAATAAGGATATAATAATTAAATTATATAAAGCATTAGTAAGACCTAAATTAGAATATTGCGTACAAGCGTGGAGACCTTTTTTAAAGAAGGATGTAGAATGTATGGAAAGAGTTGAAAGGAGAGCAACTAGAATGATTGCTGAATGTAGAGGTCAAAGCTATGAATCTAGGTTAGATGTATTAGGTCTAATTAGTTTAGAAGATAGACATATCAGAATCGATTTAATTCAAGTGTTTAAAATAATTAAAGGTTTTGACAATATCGAATGTGGAGAATTTTTCAAATTATCTGATTATGCTAGAACTAGAGGGCATAGATTCAAAATAATAAAGGTTAGATCCAGATTAGAGGTTAGAAGAAACTTTTTCAGTCAGAGAGTTGTCAATATATGGAACGTGTTACCTCAGTATGTAGTAGAGGCAGAGTCAGTGAATGCTTTTAAGAATAGGTTAGGTAAGTATTGGAAAGAAATACATTGAATTGATAAATTGTTTGTTTGTTTTGTGTAGATAGGCTGATTTGTTGCACCACGTGAGGGTATTTGATTTCTAGGTATCCATGAGTGTGGGCAAGGCTTGTATGTGTATGTATATGTAGGTGAGGGTATGTGTGTGCACATGTGTGTATGTCTATGTATGTTTGTGCATATATGCGTGTATGTATTGTAATGTATGACTATATTTTGCAAATTGTTGATATGCCTAGTATGTATTTATATACATACTTGCATATTTTTGTCTGTAAGGTCGATGTGTGTATGTACAAGTGAGTGTATTCTATGTGTATATATGTTGGTGTATGTGTAATTGCGTATGAGTGTGTATATGTATGTGTATGTATATATGTATGTGTGTATATACGTCTGTATATGTGCATATTTGTGTGTATATGTGTATATATGTACTGTACATATGTATGTGTGTATATGTATGTATATCTCTGCATATTTATGGGTGTATATGTATATATATATACATGTGGGGTGTGTATATGTGTATGTATTTATGTATGCGTATATGTGCAAGTGTGTGTGGGGTTTGTATGCATGTACATGTATGTGTACATGCATGGGTGCATGCATGTATTTGTGCATAGTTATATACCTGTGTGTAAGTTTATGTGAGCTGGTTATGTGTGGGTGTGGTATGTTGGTGAGTGTTTAGTTTTTTCTTATGTTCTCCTTTTGAAGCCTATCAACTTGTCAAGGTTTGTATCTTTTTTCCTTTACGGTCTCTATGTATAGAGGTATGAAATTACAATGAAGACTGGTGTTACAAGTTTTTGTGACTTCCTTAACCAGTATAATTATGTTAAGTTAAGTTAAGTCTATGACTACTTAATTAATGCTTCACATGTAATTTACACTTCGGAACGCAACTTAATGAAATTATAAGCAATAGATATTTTCGGTAATTGCTATAAATAGAACATCGTGGACACCAAATGTAAACAGTGGACAAATAAATGTAAACACTGCATAGAATACCATTGAAATGTACTAGTTCCTCATAAAATTTCTAATACAAGCTTTCTTTAGAAATGTTATTTACTTTACAACCTACTATACGGATATTAATTAAAGAATAACTTAACACTTATAGTTTATCTCTGACACCCATTACAACGATATGCATGCATTATAACGAAGTTATAATATAGACCCATTACATTTACATGTAAATTTATGTATCAGATGTCAACATAAACAAACCAGTGTTACCATACAACAAGATATGTTTTCAATTACCGAACTGCTCTATTAGATATATATATATATATATATATATATATATATATATATATATATATATAGAGAGAGAGAGAGAGAGAGAGAGAGAGAGAGAGAGAGAGAGAGAGAGAGAGAGAAGAGAGAAAGAGAGAGAGAGAAATAGAGAGATTTCTCAGTAGCTGCAGCACAACTGACTGCAGGCAGGCTGAGGCAGCGTAGGGAAAGAGATAACAGACTTGCGGGGGGCCAAACCATTGTTAGATAGGTTTTTTAAAGCAGAATTTAACAGTATGTAGTATTGTACATCCAAAATACTTCAATGGTCTTTAACTGAATGCTATTACCAGAAATAATACTTGTTTCCGGGATATTTATAACTAATTGACACTGACTGTACAAAGTGACACTGGATGTAAGAAGTGGATGGAATTTATTCTAAAATCATTCTGTGACGTGACCGAAGAAGGTTAGGTTGTCTCAATCGAATGTCTCAATAGCGCAATGGTTAGAGGTGTAGATAACGTCGTGAAGTTTCAAATGACAGACCCTGGGGTGAATTGAACCCTCGTGGGTTCGAATCCCAGCCGCGCTGAGCTGAGAGTAAAATCTCGGACATTCACTGGACTGGCTATACAGAAAATGGTCAAAGTTGCCTAACGGATTTAAAATGTGGTATTAAAAGTTATAGTTATCAACGTAGTTGATCATTTCATTATAATATGTGTTATTATATTATTATTATTATTATTCTAAAGACTACTGAAGAAATATATTACGGCCACTGAGGGATGTCTGTCTGCTGTCCATCAGTTTGCAACCTCTAGCAGTTGTGTACAGCCCATGAGTATGACGGATAAACTTTAGCATCGTATTATTCATTGATAGAGAATAGTTTTATTTTTCAATTTACACACTAATTTATTTATTTTTAGTATATCGGTAATATTTCACTGTAACTATGCATCTAAAGAGTTTAACTGTTTAACTTTATACGAATGTAGACCTATATAATGTGTAGAATTAACCTAAATTAGGTTTATACTTTAGGAGGATTATGCCATACTCGCTGTTGATGATTCCGTATATTTTCGACCTAGACGGGTACTAATCTCTCTATAAGGGTTTAAGTACGTTTATAGTTGGTACATGTTGTCATGATCGACGGTAGGTAGCCTACAATAAATTGCAGAAATACGCAATTGAACCCATTTGTGCCAGTTGAATGTCCTTATACTTTCATAACTGTGAGTTTTCTTGAAGCTTTCTCAAAGGACCAACATAATCTGTTTGCTATTCGTTCGTCACATTGCAACCTTTCGCAAGCGGTCTTTGTCGCTGGGTTTCCAGATTTTAATTCAGCTGTACAAACTTGACAATTTACAGACGTGCTTATTGTGTGACAGAATTTAGTTCTGGTCATGAATTAAATAAAATGATTACATTAAGACATCTAACACTAAAACTTATATATTTTTGTGCAGATAGAAAAGTAGATGAAGAAAGAAGCGAGTAATGGATGGCAGCACTAAGAACAAGATTATCGTAGCCGTGTCTGTAGGGGGAGCCTGTGCTCTATTTACTGCAGGACTGGTTCTTACCATACTCGTCTGTCGAAACCGAAAGATGCTTCGGAAGCGGTTCGTATGAGCTTTATAATATCCTAGTTATTGTCATGACTGATGGTTACACTAGAATTTTGTTATTATGTATATGTGTATATCTCTCTGTCTGCGTATAAATAAAGCTATAATTTCTCTTTGACCAAATGTCCATGACCTGAGACCAACACGTAAACCTCCATTCCGCTCGTACCCTTCCTTGGACTGACCACCCGGATTCTGGCTTGCACCGTTTATGGATCCCTCACTCTACTCATTGGTTGTAATCTGGTTTCACAGTGTTCGATCCTATCATGGACAACAGTAGCACTCTAATCATATTGTTGTTGTTGTTGTTATAAAAATAAAGCTAAATTAAATAATATATTCTGCATCCCCAGAGATACAATCAAAGATGGTATGGATCCGATGAACCTCTGCCTCCGAGACTAACGTGTTATCCACCCGGCCTTTCAACGGTTCGATGGTTCGATGAACATGTGTTAGGTTCTAAATAAACACAACATATGATTTGTAGTCTTGATAGCGCCTGCTTTTGTAGAGTATGCAAAAGATGTCCCTGACATTGTCTTATGGTGAGAAACCGGATGATAAATTCCTATTGATTGATAATGATAGCTACATTGTTGGACTGATGTAGAGCTAGAGAGAGAAGACTGCTGGAACGACAACGACAGCCGCAGGGCTCTCAGTACAGAACCTCTCGTCATTCCATGTCGATCATGTCTCAGGATCGGTACTCTCCCTCATTGATTGGCACCAGAGAAGCCACGCCTGCGTGCGACTGGCAACATCGCAACTCAACCAATTACAGCTGGGCCAGAGACGCATCGACCAATAGGACGTGGGAAAGTAATTCGGTAGATATGGCTTCGTGGAACTGCAGCCGAGAGACATCTCCTCACAGCCCTGCTATTGGTCAGACTTTCAATTCATGGGCGGAGCCTCATTCTGTCAATCACACAATAAATATGCCTACAAATCGTCATACTCGTCCTGCGTCTACTTCTGATTGGTCCAGACGAGCAGTCAATCAATCGTTTGACAGAAATGACAGCATACAACTTAATCATGAATTCGCTGCAACCGATAATATTAATAAATCGAGTAATGCCTTTGACTTGTCCAATCCTCCTGAGTGGATAAAAAAATATAAGGAATCTTCGCCGTATCGAGAAACTCATTCGCCCGTGTCTGGATTGTTTATTCCCTGCGACACACAGGATGAGGATGAACAGGTTGAGGGTATCTATGTGGCTAGCCTGGGCAGAATGAGGGCGGGGTTTAGTGGTAGAGAGGCTAGACCAGTGGGCGGGGTTAAGGAAGGGTATGGCAGACATGGTCGTATGAATATGGTGGAAGAGAGTGAGTTGAAGGCGGGGTTAGAACTGAATGATGGGCTTTATATGGATAAAATGGGCAGAGTCAAGACAGGACAGAGTAGTGGGAGCAGAGTGAGTGACAGCGGCATCAGCAGTAGTACAGGCAGCAGCACTGCTTGGTGGCTCCACCCCTCTCAGCCTGTGGGTGGGGCTAGTGACGATATTGTTTCACATAGAAACCTAGAGTAAGTTAGAAATTCTTATAATTATTTCAGAATCACCTAGTTAATAATAATAATAATAATAATAATCGCCTAGTTAAAACATAATATTTTAATGTGTGGCTCATGTGGAGGTTTTTGTCAGTCAAACAAATGATTATAATTAATCATTGGAATTATCTATGATGATATCAAGCACTAATTAATCATTGGAATTATCTATGATGATATCAAGCACTGTTGACTCCACATGTATCACGTACCCTTTACTAGTATGTGCCCTTATATGCACGTTATCTGATATTTCGATAACTCTGAAGTTGGTGTAACTCTCTCTCTCTCTCTGTCAGTGCACTGCCTACCGGCACGTCCATAGTATATAACGCCTCCACTCTTCTCTGTCTTCCATTTTCCTCATCTTATTCACAAGTTGAGTGGAACTTTGAATCACCTAACCTAGCATTCCTAATCTTGGCCTTTTCTTTCCTTCCACTCTACCTTCTATGACCCCCTTTAGTAAACTATTCTCCCTGAGAATATGTACTATCCAATTCTTCTTCCTATTTCTTGTTGCATTTATTAACTGTCTGCCTGTGGCTTAACTATATTTAGGTTAATCTCTCTCTCTCTCTCTTAGTGCGCTGCCTACTGGCAGGTCCATGGTACATAACGCCTCCACTCTTCTCTGTCTTCCGCCTTCCTCTTCATTTCCACATATGAGTGGGTCTTTAAATCATCTAACATACCTAATCTCGGCCTGCCCTTGCCTCTTTTTCCTTCCATTCTACCTTCTATGAGTATGACCTCTTTTAATAGACCTCCCCCCCTTAGAATGTGTCCTATCCATCTCTTCTTCCTATTTCTTAATAAATTTATCAACTGTCTATCTGTGCCAACTCTCTCCAGGACTTATTTAGGTTAATATAATATATGAATTATGACTATTGCTCTCTTTTCAAATGGTTGAATTTTCTTTTGGAAATCGTCTAATTTATTTTGAATTGTTTATTATTCTTTTCTATTACAGACAAATACTCCAGTCTATCGAAAACTATGGCAGTTGCAACCAGGGTAAAAAGGCCAACCACAACAACAACAACAGCAACAACAACTACAACAAATCAAAGTATATTGGAAATCCCACACTGCAGGAAAAATTAACAAAAGCTTCTGCAACGCCACACATTCGCTCACCAGAAGATTACGATGCTCTACAAAATCATCCCAAAAGAACTGTTTCTGCCGTAGAGAAAGAGTCCGCAGTATCAAAACCTTTGGTAGGATCTCCAATCAAAAGTCCTCGTTCAACCAATCCGCCCTTTTTCGCACCCTATTGGTCAGATTCCTTTACTAGCCATTCTGGCTGGGCATTTGCAAATCAAGCCAATGATGAACAGAAAAATGCAGCGATGGTAAACCAGGTCTGGGAAAATTCCAAAGCAACATCTGTAATTTCCTGGGAAAAGCCCGAAACGGGTTCTTTTATGTTGGAATCGGCGAGAAAAAAGAATGTCGCAGAATTACAGAATAGCGTTAATCTTGTTGAACTTGACTTAAAGCAGAATGTAGGATCCCCATCAACTGTATATCATGGTAGCAGAGCTGCAGTCAAGCTGCCAAAAACTCAAACGAGAAAACCAGTTAAGATTGAATCAATATGGCGGTCCAGAAGTGACGATTCATCATAAACGTTACAAGATCAGTAACGATGCACTAGATAGTACAATATACTAGACAATCAACAAGCCTCACAATGCAGTATTAGCTTTGCTGTCTTGACATCCTTATGGGTCTACTCTTATTTACAAAACTTTACAAAGCTGTGTAGCTCTCAGCATACATTTCTGCTGCAGATTAGTATTTACTAATCTTACATTTCTGCTGCAGATTGATATTTAAATGTGATGTGTTTATTAGTCTCAAGGTCACGTGTTATAATTATGTAGATTAACCAATGAATTTACCAGAACTGCTACCATCTTTCGTTATTCCAATCCTTCTTCAAACTTAGGTAGCTGGAAAAAGAAGAAAGGCAAGGGCTTATTTCAATCCCCAATCAGACATGATTACAACATCCAGCTTGTTTTTAAAACAATTCATGAAGTGCATTCCTTAGGCTTATTTAACTATAGAGCTGACTTCATAGACAAAGCTAGCATTTTATTTTAAACGGTCGAGTTATTCTAACCCAAGAATTGACCACTCGTGATATTGGAGGTAACTCACTAAACCTCAAAGATTAAGGAACAACATATTCCAAACGGAGTTTGCATTCGGGATATATCATAGTCCTACAGTGCAAGCTAAGTGTCTTGATATGGTCATATCAATGAATTTCTAACCTACCTAATTTTTACCTTCTACTCTAGACTACTAAGACTACAGATTAATTAGTATACATATAACTGAAAATAACAAAATTGATGGCGCAGTTTTATTTATTCAGTAATTATACATGTATATTTTAAAAATCCTAGGAAGTAAGCACAACAACATTGGTATGATTTGGACTGAATTTCTGGATTTTGGAATTTGCACCGTTTTTGGACCTTCTTTTTTTTGCTCGCCGGCTTGATTTTGTCTCAATAGTGCTCGATGTTGTCATTGATGACTGTAGCACTCTAATTGTTGTTGTTATTATTATTATTGCTGAATATCATCAATAACAAAATACGGGCTTATATAAATTTTAATACACTTTAATAATTTTTGAAGAGATAAATCATGTTCTTATAACCCACATTAAAGGATGTCTCCATGGTCACACAGACTCCCTCAGTGCTACTCTAAGTCATTCCAATCCGATCAGACATCTTCTGCCCATCATCCACTATGTGAGACCATTGTGGCATCAATGAGCGAAGTACCTCTGTTCTTGATGTGAGGCATCAAGAGTTAAGATTATGCAGCCGTCATGACATGCACCGATAGGTAATGAGGATTAAAGTCAAATTTATCGATTAACCCGTATAGCCCTCTCTGATGCTTAAATTGCGTGGTAAAGATTTGTCCCCCTCCCAATATAGGCTTCACTTTATGAAATGTTTGAACACGTATGACGAAAATCAAGATATAGCTTCATCACACAGGCTGTGAAAAATTACGTCATACTGTAACAGCCAATAAATGTCTCTATTCGGGGGAGGGGAACGGGAGGGGAAGGGCGGCGGGATTAGCGCACTCGGTTACGCTGTGCGTCAGTTGAACAAAGTTAAGCTCCATCGCGCCGGTTAGTACATTGTGGGTGATCACCTTGGAAGACCGAGTGTTGAGAGCTTTGACAGAAAAAAATCCGAGGGTGATGGAAGGTTATTATTAAATCCGCGTCGGCTGCTATTGGAGCGCCAGAAAAAGGCAACGATTACTAATAACCATGGTGGGGGATGGAGGAAATAATGAAAACTACAAAAACAGAAACGAAACTATGTAGCACATGCGTTATGTCATGTGTGTAACTACGCGAAGAAAAAAAACAAAAAAGTTTTGGCCAGTTATATAAGTAGGCCTACCTAAAACTGGCACGAACCAGTGGCGATGTCGGTAAGATATCGAACCGCGGATCGATAGAGCGACGTTTTTGCTGTTTTGTGCTATAGGCGGGATGGTAGAATTATGCCTAGAAACGTATTAGACAGTAAAACAGGCTATTAATTTTCGTACATGTATGTATAGCTGCAGCTCAGTGCTATATTAGATATAGTTCTCTGGCTAGAGCCAGTAGCTAAGTCGGTAAGATACTCGACCGCAGATTAGTATGTGCAGGGTTCAAATCCTGGGCTCGCCCGTCACTGACATTGCTTTCGAGTGAGGAAACTGAGGTTAACCTTGGCTTTACCAGCTTTTACGTTAACTTCAGTCGTGCATTAAAAGCAGAGCAACAGTCTGGGTGGTACGATTGTTGAGATGTAAAGTGTGCTTATTTGTTTACTAAGGAGCCGGCATCGCTGAAGACCTTGCTTCTCTTCAACATATCTTTGAAGTACATACCGCAGTCCTGCAGGAACGTCCGTGACATCATTTGTGTACTAGGAAATGGGCATTCAAACTTTTTACTATTTTTAATACACCGATAAAGTGGTCACTGCAATCTTCAGTAAGTTTGTTAGTAATCTTAAACAATGCTCTCTGCTTAATTCTGCTTCCTACTCAAAACTTCCTATAAATAACATCTTAAGACTGGACGAGTTATGAAAGAGCTGAGGATTACAGATAATAAAGAGGTAAAATGTACACAGCCTCTTTAACATCAGCACCATCATCTTCCCTTCAATCCCAGTTTAACTACACAGCCTCTTTAGCATCAGCACAACTACACAGCCTCTTTATCATCTTCCCTTCAATCCCAGTTTAACTACACAGCCTCTTTAACATCAGCATCATCATCTTCCCTTCAATCCCAGTTTAACTACACAGCCTCTTAAACATAAGGTTTTTATCATAGGTGAATTAGTTTGTTGTGATGTGTCCCTGACATCATCTCTGATAAAGAAACAGACGTTAAACTTAAGAGGAAGTCTACAGAAGTCTCTGCTCATCTAGACGAACACACATCCACTATAAACACAGAAGTCGTTGTAAGTACTCTATTTAGCAAAAGAAACGTGATGAAACATACCAAACACCATGTCAACAGCACTACTGTATAGATCTTCCGTACAAAAAACATTCTAGAGATGTAAAGTTCTGCGAACCAGGGCTTTATTACTGCATGTCCCAATTATGTGTCAACATTGCAACAACTCTAAGAAATAATTATGCTTACTATTGGACAACAAAATCATACCTAAATAAATAAAGAAGAATGCTGAGATGGTTATGGAATATCTTAAGGCAGAATTCTTGTGAACTTCTCATCTCTTGCTCGCTTAACATACAAAGCATAGACTACATCTCACTGCTCACACAGTTGTCAACAGTCACACTGCAGCAACAGTACATCTGCACAGGCTGCATAGAAATGGAACAGTACGCTGGATGCAGTCACCAGAGACTAAAACATCAGCACAAGCAGCTACTGCTGCAACTCTGCTAGTGCAAACATTTATAAATTGTGCGTGTCTAAGCTAGGCTGCACTTCAAACTGCGCCATCACTGCATAACCAATGTGCAGAGTGCACTTAAAACTGCACCATCAATGCACAGCCAATGTGCCGAGTGCACTTAAAACTGCACCATCAATGCACAACCAATGTGCAGAGAAGCTATCAAGGAAAGCAGTGTCACAAGTTAAGCTGTCAAGTTAACCAACACGTAGGCCGTAAAATGGACAGTAAACCCTCATTGAAATGAGATCTGTCACATTTCACTGCCAATCATGTCGAGATGATGCTACAGATAATTATCAAGTTGTTAACAAATCAGAATCCTCCAGAAATGTCTGGGCTAAGCCCTACTACGATGGTGCTTTAAGATCAGAACAGATTTAATAAAGCATGTTTCACTGTCTATACAAGATGATGATGATGATGTGATGATGATAGTCAGACGTGTCAGTGATTGTATGTCCTGACCAAGGCTGACTCAGATGTTGCCTATGAGACGACGACGATGATGATGTCTACAAGTCTTCGTCATCATCTGGCAGAGCTGTCTGCTGTGCGTCCTGTTAACAGTCAATAAACAACAGTAAATCATCTATGACAATATCTAGCATCACATCGTTCGTTTCGTCAGGATTCGAGTTTCACTAATTGAGAGCTTTCTTCTATCTTATTTCACATTTACATTGCATTAGATATAATAATACTACATGAGCATTACTTAACACGTTTGCCAATTCTCGACATTTATCAGCAGCACAATTATCCTTATTACTACCTTCATCATGCTTTGCCCAGCCATATTCACAAAGCACGCATCAAGTTCATTAGTATTACTTTGTTACACTCAACTATAGTTATAGTTCACAATATTAACTTTATTTAGCAAAAAGACTACGTTTCCAACAAAAACATTTATTGTCGTGTATTCTTCAGGGAAGTCACTAAAGCTACAAATTAATACAGAATTTCAAGAAATCTTAAAGAAACCTAAACACATACAAGAATAAATATACAGGTCAGTAATGATTAACATTGACCCATTTCAATATCGAAGTGGTCATTATACGCTTAATGGAATAAGATCAATTAGAAGCTAAAATCAACTTCAGTGACGGGGTGAACACTGCATTTGAACTGTGCATCAAGATATCAGTCGTCAAACAACTTACTGGCTCTGCTCACGATACAGCAATGACAGCGAGGGAGATATTACATAAGTCTAATGGATCAACATCAGACAGCAGACCTATAGGAGGGGCTAGTTACCTTGAGATCCTGTCCATACTTCATGGCAAGGGAGTATTACATTAAGTTTAAGAGATCAACAGCAGACCGTAGACCTATAGGAGGAGCTAGTTACCTTGAGATCCTGTTCGTACTTCATGGCAAGGGAGTATTACATTAAGTCTAAGAGATCAACATCAGACAGCAGACCTATAGGAGGAGCTAGTTACCTAGAGATCCTGTTCATACTTCATGGCAAGGGAGGTATTACATTAACGTCTAAGAGATCAACATCAGACAATAGATATATAGGAGGGGCTAGTTACCTTGAGATCCTGTTCGTACTTCATGGCGAGGGAGGGGTCCATCTCGACCTCGGGTGGAGCGAGGGCCGGCATCGCGACGATCTCAAGGTTGGGGTCGCCGGTGAGTTTGCGGGCGAGCCAGAGGAATGGCTTCTCAAAGTTGTAGTTGCTCTTGGCGCTGATGTCGTAGTACTGCAGGTTCTTCTTGCGGTGGAACACGATGGACTTGGCCTTGACCTTGCGATCCTTCACATCGACCTTGTTGCCGCACAGCACGATGGGGATGTTCTCGCACACGCGCACGAGATCTCGGTGCCAGTTAGGCACATTCTTGTATGTGATACGTGCCGTCACGTCAAACATGATGATAGCACACTGTCCTGTAGCAATCAATCAATCAGTTCTTATATATGATAGGTGCCAGACGGGCACGTTCTTGTACGTGATATGTGCCGTCACGTCAAACATGATGATAGCACACTGTCCTGCAACAATTAATCAATTCTTGTCATGCTTTCAATTCCAATAGCATGATTCACAAATTCACAGAGCTCTACACTTTGCCGAGCTCTACTTTTATCATCATCATCAGCTTCCCTTTAATCCCAGTTTAAACTAGGGTCGAGATACGACCTTCTCCACTTCTCTTTGCCCTATACCATATCAAAATCTCTTCCATTCATTTTAGAAAATTTTGTGGTAATTTCTGGAGCCTAAGCACTCACCAACCGAATGCCCCTTCTGAGGTTGATATGGATCTTAGTGCTTCAGTCTCCTTCTACGACACGTGCAGTCACCGGTTGGTCTATTCTTCAAACAACCCGGACACAAAACGGGGAATTGCCGTATAATCAGACAAAACACAAGCTCTACTCTACAAATAGTTTTAATTTCTTTTACTACAACTACTGCAAGCATTTAAGCACACAAGATCCCACAAGAGAACATTGCTGAGAGCTTGTGGTTCATTACTTACCCTGTATGTAGTAGCCGTCTCTCAGTCCACCGAACTTCTCCTGCCCAGCCGTGTCCCACACGTTGAACCTGATTGGTCCTCGGTTAGTGTGGAACATCAGCGGATGAACCTCCACACCCAGAGTCGCTGAGACAATCAAACAACAGCAATCAACAGCGCTTTGATATATATATACACAAGTCACATACACACTATACACATACACACGTCACACATACATATTTCACACATACACGTCACACTCAGCTCACAACTGTACACACGTCACACATACACACATCTCACGACTGTACACCTGCTACACACAGCTAAATTAACTAAATTAATCAAATAAATTCAGCCGGCCCTAAATTTATCACAGAGATAATCAAATCTAAGATCATCAAGCTGGCAGATGTCTAGTTAGCAAAATGATAAATCAGATAGGTGCATCAATGATGCAATGGCACTGCTGCTGTCTGCTGTGGTATTTAATTAATGGCACACTGTCACAGCACAGTAAGATAATACTGGTGAATCAATCATCATATAATTATGTTTTACAGGCAACCAAGTTTTACACAACTCCTTATCCCTAAAACTAAAAGAGTGATATTATAATTTTAAACTGCTTATAAGTGGTCGAACAAAAACTACATTACGAGGTTAGGCATTTTGTTTTACATAATTTACTCTTCTTTTTTCATAGTGGCCAAACATTAACATTTTTGTTCAGATGCTACTTTAAGAACAACCATTTAAGCTTCATTTTAATTCATCTATTTATCTTATTTTAAACCCTTGGCCCTATACAGCCCAGGTCATTAAAAAATCATTTCAAGTATTTCTTTCTCTTGTTAGAAAATTGTCAAATTCTTACCGATGTATTTCTTTTCAAACTCTCCCGTAAGATGGCGCTTAACGAAAGTCGTCTTTCCAGTTCCACCGTCTCCAACAAGTACAAGCTGTAATCAAGTACACAGGCAGTACAATCAAGCTGTAATCAAGTACACAAGCAGTACAGTCACCTAGTCTCCAACAAGTACAAGCTGTAATCAAGTACACAAGCAGTACAGTCACCTAGTCTCCAACAAGTACAAGCTGTAATCAAGTACACAAGCAGTACAGTCACCTACAGTACACTCACAATATCAATAAATTAAGAAAACTAACACAACAAATCACAACACCGGTCGCAGCGTTTAACATCGAGGTTCAGAAGCTCGTGGCTTCTTTTCAAGACAACTTGACACACTCAAGCTACCTGCACAAAGTTTAAGTTATCAAATCGTACATCGAAGAATTTCTTTCCAGATGATCTTATACATTACACGTTTTGTCATTTCACTTTTAAAATAGATTAATTACATTTAGTTTCTGCAGGGGTTATTTATGTCTTCATATGAATCATCTTATTGCAGTGTAACTTCTATGTTTAACCAACTCAGATTCTGTAAAACTTGATAGATATTTTCATACGCAAAATACTATAACACTCAGAACAGCAAATTTAAGGTTATTGTTAACACATTATTATTAAATCTTATTAATATTATTAAAACATTATTAACATATTATTAATTTACTAACATACTATCAAAATTTATTATTTTAGCTAACACATTAGCATATTGATTGTTCTTGTTAACACATTACTATATTATTATTATTATAATGAATGTTGTATTATATATATATATACCACATATTATTATTATAATTGTTGTTGTTGTTAGCAGCATTATACACAGTCAATCTTAGACAGACAATCAACCACTCTCATCATTGACTAAATAGCTACTAATGGGACAAATGATTTTAATTCTCAATCCTCTCAGTAAGACATTCCTTACATATTAAAAATTTCACACACCTTGAATGACGGAACTTCATCAGCGGCGGCCATTTTTAGAGTATCTGACAGGTGTTCAGTTATTAAAGACTAGCGTAAATAAAACGGTTTTGAAATTTCTGCACTTGAATCTAAGTAGCTGAAATACCAGACAACAATATAATTATACTGTAAATTACATAGTAACCATGATGATGATTTAACATCTGCTTAATAGCAACTTGTGGTTAGTTAGATACCTGCTTAATTAAGAGCAAATTATATTTATTATAGTATATAATTTTTAAAAGAATTATACATCTGGCTTAAAATGGAAAACTTTAAACTTAGTTAAACCATGATGCTACACGATTGGCCAGTAAAATTCCTGATTATACAACAATTATGACAAACAACTTTAAAATTAATTTTAATTAAGATATTTAAAAATTAAAATACGTTACAAGACAATAATAAGTTAGAAAAAGGAGTAATAAAACCTAAAGGAAAATGACTTCAAATAACTATATAAAATTTTCACTATACAAGCACAATGAGTTCCTATAATTGTAGAACTTCTCAGATTATCAATATAAATTATTAGCACACATTGCTGTACAACATTTACTCCAATTGTCCATACAGTAAGATATTCTCTACAGAGAACTAATGGAGATTAAATTAGCTTATCAGAGCTTAAAATTAGCTCAACTAGGAAAAAAATGCTCAAAACAGCAGAAATTATGCCAAGCTTTCAATTCTATTGTTAGTACAAAATCCTGAAGCATCACATTTCTTTCATCACTTTATCAAACCAAATAAACACAGAAACACGTTAATATGATTTTACTGTAGAATTTTCTTACACTTAAAAAATTGACAAACATTTCAAATGTAATAAGTTAAGCACAAAACTCTACACAGTTATGACTAAAGGAATCATTTAAACTGCGCCAAACAAAGATCCGTTGTTCACGTCGTCCATGCTGAGATAAACAGAGGCGAAATCATCGTTAAATGTGACCACAAATTTTAACATTTACAAAAAATTCACATAAAAAATAGACGAAAATAAAATACAAAAAATAATAACACAGTTTAAATCATCAGTCTTACCGGTTAATACCGGTTTCGCGGGCTAAATTAAAACCAAAACAAACCAAATTTCGCATAAATATTGGATTTAAAGTGCCCCTAAAAGAAATAATTTTTTATATTCCTATAATGAGTGGTCGAGAATTGCTCAAACGCGTCCGTCGATTTCATAAAATCTTAAAAATTTATCCAAAATTTAAATATAATCGTCAAAACTATCGGAAACTTTCCAGTACACAATAGAAATTACTATTTCTAAAAATTGTTGACTTTATAAAAGTCGCTAACGAAAAAGTTACGTCACTTAATACGTATAAGCGAAATTATTAAATATTTACGAAGAGAGTTGATTCCTTTACGCCTTCACTAAAAATGATAAACACGAGTTTGAGAAGAAAATGAGATTTAAATGGATTTAAATACCAAACTTTCACCTACTCAGTTCTTAGCCTAGCCCTCAGTTCTTGGTAATGTTTACCTTCCATAAAAAAAACCAAGTTATCCACTCCCGCGCGAAGTTTAGTAAAGAAAATGCACTGTTGATAATCGCAGCAACAACAATAATAATTTATTTAGAGTTCTTTAGTCACTGTTATACATACGGTTCTACTTAAAAAAACTCATAGAACTGGGAAATACGCAGCTTATTCTATGAAAGAAGATGCAGATGAAAGAGACATGATGCTTAGTCCGTAAATAGTTCATTCATGCTAAATGCAAAAATAGTTTTAAATTTTGGACTTCACGAATAATCCTATTGCTCGTCTTGTTTCATCCTATGATTATGCATTAAACAAAAAGAACATATTGTCCTTATTGTTTCAAACTCATTGTTTATATAATCTGTGCTGAGATGAACAAATAAATGATATGGAACCTTAAAAACACGCATGTTGTTAGAGAGAGAGAATGAGAGAGAGAGAGAGAGAGAGAGAGAGAGAGAGAGAGAGAGAATGAGAGAGAGAATGAGAGAGAGAATGAGAGAGAGGGAGAAATATGTTTTATTCTCACAAAATTTCACAGAGTAATCACATCAGTGCAGTATGACCAAAAAAAATTAAATAAAAGCGCAATATATTCAGTACATGCAAAAAAATGTGCATAACAAATTGAATAAAAACTAGGCCATGAAATGGCCTAGTTTTGTATCAAATTTTAGTATCAAATGGCGTCCTATCTAGTCGAACACCCAGTTTTCGTTCTAGTTGGCCTATAGTTTTCCATTGTAAGACTTTGAGAGAGCATAAATCGCTTACAAATTATTATACACAATCATTTTTCCAGATAGGCAAAATTTCAAATGTTTCACTCAATGTTTCAAGCGATGACAGTATATTATGTTTGAGTTTAGATAAGCTCTCAATGTAAGAGATGCGTTCGTCCGATTTCTTCTACCGGACATCAAAACGCCGTATACTGAACAATATTCTTTCAACATATATGCTTGGGAATCTGGAACTGCTATAGAAGGTCCACAGCAATAGGTGCTAAATATAGGCTATATAGGCCTAGTAATACACGCATCTTTAACTGACAATTAAATGACTCTATTTTAAGGTGATAACTTGTGTCAAATGATGATTTGAAATTTTGAAGTGCCATTTTCTTGCATCATTAGATAGAGTCATTTGAAGTTAAAACATTCATTTTGATATCCTTAATTAATTTAATGGGGGGACCTAAAAGAAGACAAAGACAAGCTTCCTCGAAGAAGACTTGAAGGCTGCTGGAGTTAGGATTTACGAAAGAACAGAAGGAGGAAAATGAATAAACATCGAAGAAATGGCAAAGAATGGAGTTTTGTGGAGGAACATCATAGAGTAATCTTTGGCTGGAACCAGCCCCAGGGTGATCACATAACATGACATAACTCATTTAAATCTTAAATTAGCCCAAATTGTATTAATTTCTTAAATTGCGACATTTACTAAGGGGTTAGGCTATATATATATATATATATATATATATATATATATAATTATATATATATATATATATATATATATATATATATATATATATATATATATTTATATATATATATATTTAGGCCTAGATCAGATTCATATAGATAAGATTCCCCGTGTTGTGTTCGGGTGTGGTTGGACCATTGCAGAATAGGGCAACCGCAAACAATCTGCCGCGTGTACATAAGAGGCGACTAAAGGCAGGAGCTGGGGATGGCAAGAGGGGACCCACCTCACCATAAAATATTTTCCCCCAGGATTAAATGGTAATTAATCCACCAGACTGGGGAAATCAACGGGAAACCACCTCAGAAGCCATGTTTTTTTCCAAGCTATAGGCTACATAGGCCTAAGGTATGGATAAGGCATAGACTTTGTGAAGGGGATTAACTTGTTGATCTAAGGAGTGCTCCTATATGGAGCGAGAAAACAGACTTTGAGTATGAATATATGTACCTTGAACCTGCCACTTGGCAGTGCACTGAAGAAGATTGATAATTAACCCTTGCGAAATAAGAGCAAATTCTGAATTTAATTTTCAACAGATTAAAATCATAATCTGATTAATATCATAACCCAATTTTTCCTCAAATTTCTTGCAGTTTCATATGTCTATAATGTTTCATATCAATTTTCGTGAACAATAAATTACTTTTTCTATAATCAGTGAATCATAATTAATTGTTTAGCTTTGTTGTTTAAACTGAAAATTAATTAAAATAGTATGTAATATTTAGTATTAAAGTAGTATTAGATCTTTTCGATAATAGCTATAAATAGAGCATCGGAGACACCAAATATAAACAGTGGACAAGAAAACGTAAAAAATGCATAGAATGCAATTGAAATGTACTAGTTCCTCACAGAATTTCTAATACAAACTTTCTTTAGAAATGTTATTTACTTTACAATCTACTATACGGATATTAATTAAAGAATAACTTAACACTTATAGTTTAACTCTGACATCCACTATAACGATATGCATGCATTATAGGAAGTTATAATGTAGACCAATTACATTTACATGTAAATATATGTATCAGATGTCAACATAAACAAACCAGTGTTAACATGCAACAAAATATGTTTTCAATTACCGAACTGATCTATTAGATAGTAATTGATTCACTAAAATAGGTATTACATGTCAACACTCTATAGTTAACAAATCTAAAGAGTTCAGATAACTCTGTTATCTGTAAAAAATAAGATCCTCGTACCTCTTCTACGAGTCGAGTAGAGTCACTAGTTTCCCTACAGTACCAAAAGGGCAAATTTCTATTATGAGTTATGCAAAATGAAAAGTGTGGTGTTATGTTTCTGTTATATTTCAGTTAATTATACCAATTAGTTTTTGTAAATGTATGATGTAGTCGTTGCACAGAATTACAACAGTGTCAGGTGTAGGAATGGACTTGAGCAGTAGTCGCTTATATAGTTTCAAGTTCAATCGATGCAAATTTCAAGTTTATTATTATTTTGTAATCCGCAAAAAGCTAACTTAACAATTTCTGGCATGTTTGCGCTATCACATTGTGACATCTGCTGAGTAGATTTTTAGTCGTCTATTATTTTATCTAATTCTGCTTCAGGAAGTCGAGAGACACTTGTAACACCAGTCATTAATTATTAAAGTAAACAATATTAATTAACTCGTAATTAGCCAACTAATAACTGTCAAATATTATTAAAACTGAAGCTAGTAACTATAACATAACAACAATTAGAGTGCTATAGTCATCAATGAAAACATCGAGCACTATTGAGACTAAATCAAGCCGGCGAGCAAAAAGAAGGTCTAAAAACGGTGCAAATTCCAAAATCCAGAAATTCAATCCAAAGTAAAGGGAGTTAAAGAAAAGGTGGTTTAGGTGCAGGTCGCTGCTCATGGACACTGGATGGAAAAGAGAGATGGAAAAGATAGGACTTCAACTGCCTATGGAACTGCTCATAGGAAAGCAAAGGCTGATGTGATTCAAATGAAGATTTCCGAAGACTAATATATTAGACTAATTATAATCATATTAATCAACGTAATTGGTTGAGTAATTAATTAAAGAGATTGAGTAGACTAACTATAGTTACACACATTTGCTGATTTCTTTCATTGAATTTGCGCAATAGTTATAGCAATAAATTGCATATTTTACCTTTATTTCGCCATTGGGGCAAAACCACACAGTCATTGAACAGTACGTGCACATTTAAGCTGTGCACGTCATTGCAAGAACAAAAATTAAAGAAAACAACAAAATACTTAACAATTTTAATTTAAAATCTATCGTAATTCACAAGCGTGCAGGCAACTAGTAAAGTAAAAGATATGTAGGCCTATTTAACACCATTTTAACTTGACAATGATACAAAATAAATATGGATTGCAGTGCACCAGGCTATAGATTTGCATCTGATTTGCATGTATCCTGCGTCACAAAATATAATCATGATTGGCGTTATATTATACTAATTTTTCTTTGTCATCCAGATATTGTGTAGAAGACAAAATACTATTTTCATGATACTATTCCACAGAAATAAAAATCAATTACAGATTTAAATTGATTATTCTTTGGCGACGACAGCAAACTCTGTGACACGGCTACGTAAGCCAGCAGGTAGTACTTCCTATGCATCAATCTCAGCGCAAATAATGAAAATTTCAATTTTCAATTTCTGCAGAAATATGTTAAAAAATTATATTTAACCTAATTTAACTATACTGGTTTAGGAAGTTGTAAAGACTTGTAACACCAGTCTAGTAGTAATTTCATACCTCAATACAAATAGAAGTCAATTACAGATTTTAATTTATTAGTTTTTGGCGATGATAGCAAACTCTGCGAGGATTTGAGGATATTATAGTTTTTACGCAAATCGATCTGAAATTAAAAATCTAATTAACATATTAATTTTTGCTTAAGTATTGTTGGTATAGCCTTTGCATAATTTATAATTATGTAAATTGTCCAAATCAGAGGGAGTTTATCGGGATCAAAGATATCGGGATATCGTGGAATTTATGTTAAGTTCATATAAAACGCATTTGTCGGTTTTATCCTATCCGTTAACTGATTTTCTGGATTTAACAATTTTGAGGTAACTTGGACCCTAATTTTCTCGTCTGCTTGGTTTTGGCACAATAGTTTTTGATATTGTTAGGGACTATATCAGTAGCCTACTCTATATATAATTGTAAAAAATAACAATTGTGCGTAGTATCAAATACGCTTAATTTAACATTGCATATTATTTAACGTTATAATATAATAACAATAATAACACACATTATAGTGAAATGATCAGCTACGTTGATATCTATCACTTTTAATACCACATGTTAAATCCGTTAGACAATTTTTGTCCATTTTCCGTATAGACAGTCCAGTGAATGTCCGAGATATTATTCTCATATCAGCGCGGCTGGGATTCGAACCCACGAGAGTTCAATTCACCTTAGGATTAGTCATTTAAAACTTCATGACGTTACCCCTACGCTATTAAGACATTAAGACAGTTATATGGTTAACATAGTCATAATAAAGCCTACTTTTCAGAATACAATCAAAACAAAATAAAATTAAAATAGACAAAGTAAAACTAATGATGGTTTCTCTTTGTATTATAATCTTTGTTTTACTTTGATGGCATGGATAGTACTGCGCCGATGCTCGCATTACTCAGTCACGCGGTGGGATTGTCAGAAGTGTTTATTGCGGCGGAGGAATACAGCGTGTTTTGAGATCAGCTTCAGATGTGAAAAGTTTGTTTTTCTCTTCTCTCGCTCTCTCTATCTCTGCCTAACTCCTAATGTTTACATCACGTGATCGTCGTTGTAGTCGCTGCAAGCATCACTTAGTACGAGTCTGATAGGAAATTTTGCCGAAAATCTGAGTTTATTAATTGAGTAAAAATGACGATTTTTGCTGGGGACATTTGTTGTAGAAATTTGACGAAATAAGTGTTGAGTGCGATGAAATGATTCTGGTTGATTAGGAACGTTGTGTTGATTGCTGTCAAATAGACCGTGACGATTTGATCGAGATCTCGATCAATTGGATTATATTGTTTAAATAATTTTATAAATTTTCGTTGTCATTATTTCTAGTATTCGTCAATTTTTAGGCTTTGTTTTCTTTGTGCTATACGTTTTTCTAGGTAATGCTAAGAAAAATTTCCTAATTCTATCAGCTGTGAATTGGAAAGTGAAACTGAAGTTTGTATACTATTTAGGTCATGTGTACACCTGTAGTAAGTTTTCAGTTACTTAATTGTAATCGTTCTTTGATTAGATCCAAATTTCAAAGTAAATTTTTCTAAGTTTAGTTTGAGTTGTCTTTTAGCCATGAATGATTAATTTTTAGTTAAAATATACTTCAAATCAATTTGATAATTTGTCTGAAATTGTAAAGTTTTGTGGTTGTACTGTTAACTGAGGCATTTGAAATGAGCTTTGCAAGTATTTGTGCTATTTGAAATTTGCATGTTTGGAATAATGTAAGAAAATGCTGTATCATAAACTATAAAGGCTCTAGCTTATGTCGGTTCCCATTTAGAAAGTGCAGCAGGAGCGAATGAATTATTGCCATTACGTGCATATTTGTTCTTACATGCAAAATTTAAATTGTATGTATTGATAAAGATAATTATATAATATGCTTTCTTTTCTTGCAGGTATATGGATAAAGAAATTAAAATGTTGTACAAAATAATGAGTGGGGAATACTGAACTATAGACTTTAGTAGATTGTATGTATTGCTAGACAAATCATGAATTAATGTATTTTGTGAGCGACAATTTGTGTGTTAGACTATGATATTCCTGTCGTTACACCATGCAAGAAGATCATCAGATAGCTATGGTTGATAATGTAATGGCTAAGAAAGCCAGCGGCATTGAGGATGGTGTAGATAATGTACTGAGTCCAGAGAGAGCCGGAGACGAACAAGATCCAGACATCCGAGGAACTTGTTGGAGTGATTCTATCAAGACAGACAGCTATGAGAAGGATGACCATGAGTACAGATTAAAACAGCCATTATGGCAGCAGCAACACGTAGAATATCCACGTAATTTTATAGGGCAGCAGATTGACGTTCCAGGTCGGCAGAAAGTTTGCGATTTATTGCAGCAGCAGCAGTCGTTAGGAATTGCTCAAAGGCAGGATCTGCAGGATTTAGACTCTGCACCCAATATGGATGAAAAGGATAAGAATCTTTACTCATATCTGAATCCATCAAATGAGAATAAAATTGGAAACTGCGGGGTAACAAATGGTTTTAAACAAAAAGATGGCTTTATTTCTTCGACTTTTATATCTCAGTCGGAGGGTATTTGTAACCATAATAACGGCAATGAGGAACATGGAGACATGAAAATTAACGATAGCAGTCAGTGTACAAACAGTTGCCATGTTGAGTTGACTACCGCTGTGTCTGATGCTGTTAACTATGCTTCATCGGCTAGGGAATGGGACGAAGGCGTTAGTAACGATAACGCGACTGATAGAAGTGCTTCATCATGTTTTGAAGTCACTAACGTTACTGACACGTCTGTGAACAGTGGATCAGACGTTAGCAATAGAGGAGACAGCCTAAGTCAGTCTGTGGGACTCTGTGCTGAGAGTTCAGTCAATGAGAGAAAATCTGGGGTTTTTGGTGAAGCTGTGACAGAAGCTGACACTGCATCATCAGCTGAGACAGCACTAGCTGATGCAGCAGCAGCAGTGTCAGTTGCTGTGATGTTGTTAAACACTGATGCTGCCTCCAAAGCTGCGTCACTTATTGATAACACGGGACAATCATATTCAACCAGGGATGTGTCGAGGTGTTTTAATTCCAGTTCATCAGACCTGTATAGTTCTGATCAAAACTTGATAATGCATACATCACATACCGATTATTTATCAAACTTAACTGCAGTGAAATCAAACTGCTCAGAGTTGTTAGAGAATGTAAATAACCTGAACTCTGATTCTATGTATCTATCGACCAAAGAAATAACTGAAACTTATCATCCACGGTTTTCGCAGACAGTGAGGCAGCTGTTATCTTATGAGGGCAATGAATCAGACTCCTATAAACAGGCTGGTACAGCTGTGGAAGATCTCGTAGCAGTTTCTAGAGTCAATGAGATAGAACAGGGCAGGGCTTTAGCTGCGGAGGCTTTGTCTCTGTTAACCGGAAGAACCCAGGACATGGAGACAGTCCAACACTCTGACGACCGTGGTAATGATGCAAGCTGCAGCGACTTGAAACAATTCCTCCAGTATTCGGATAACAACGACTCTGACAATCAACTGTCCCACTTGTCTGTAGGTGATCTAAATAGTAGTTGTGCTATGCAGGGTATTAATGTTGATGTTGTAAATTCAAACGTAGGTTTAACCGCTGGTTATACATTGGACGATATCTTAAAAACTATCGAGAGTTCATCAGCTGCTCACCGGTCATCGGGAAGTTCCGATTCAAATTCATTCGTCTTAGCTACGAAGGAAAATGTTATGAAGTCGATTAATTCTCAATTTTATCAGCCTTCTTCTGTTGATTCAAAGGAACATTTACACCGGCATGATAGAACAAATGCCGGGCTTCAGTTACTATGTGTCGATCAAATGGCTGGACCAGTATTGTCAGTGTCCACGATGTCATCTAGTCACCAGCATTTGGATAATTCTGAAAACGGTACAGCTCTTAGATCAGGGGATCTGTATAGAAGAATATTAGTTGAACACGGGTGCTATTTTGACTCTAATGAAGACAGTAGTCAGAGCCGAGTGACCACAAGTACTATAGTTAATAGTAATTCTACCGGTGATAGTCACATAGGCTTAGGTGATGCTGTTAGGACACACGATACTGTCAGTCATAAAAGAGTCGATGATTTTAGCGGATATCTGAGATCTACCTCTGAACGTAGTGATCAGAACTTCTCTGCTATGGAAGAGCACAGCTACATGAGTAAACACTCCCATCAGAGGCTGCCCAGCTATTCTGAGGCAAGCACCAGCTTAGCTCGTGTTGAGAATAGTAAAGGCACGAGCAGCGAGTGGCTAGCTAATATCTACTGTTCCACCTCAGCCAGTAGACAAACTGGTCACAGTGGACGGCTGGATTACTGGGACAGCAGTAACGCGACGTTGTTGGACGACTACGATGACCCGCAGGACGTGTCCACCTCGGAGGTGGCTGTGGACGTAGAGGTTCAGGAGTTCTTGCAGGAGGAAGAGATCGTTGATGATTTTTCGCTTCGAAAAGGTCGTACGGCAGTAGCCGCTCCTCGCCAGCCGGCTGCCGGCTCGGCGGAGTCGAGAGAGAAAGACGAGGCGGCTCTGTGGGAGTCGCTGAGTTACGAGCTGCAACAGGGCTACAGGATGCTGAGAGAAATGATGAGCGACTCCAACAAGGCCACGAATCATCCGTTCATGAACGCCGTTGACTCTTCGGCGCCCGGCTGTGCCGACTACTACGAGAGGATTCAGAAACCGATGTGGCTCAATAAAAGTTTGTTTTGAAATTGTCCGCTAAGTTTGATTTTGTAGTCTCATCTTTTTCATCGTCATGATGTTATTGACTGAAACATATTCTTGTGTCTATGGCAGCAATGTAATGATGCTGAAATATAATACTACTAAAATATTGAAGTGATTCTTCAATTGATGCGATTGTAATGGTGATGTATAGAATAATTTTTTCATGACTCTAATTTGAAGATTGATGTTCAGTATCCAAATATTATTGATGCCTGTTATAGCATAGATTAAGTAGCTTAAAATTATGTGGAATTAACTTTGAATTAAAATTCATTGTTGGACTAAGCAACACTCTGGATTTGTATCGGTAAGACTACCAAGTTTTTATCAGTAGTTCTAACGACTCTAGTTGTTTCAGCATTATACCGCTTGGTGTTGAGAGAAGATTTTGGAGAAATTGGGTTTCTATTCACTATACTCATTTTTGCCACCTCTTTGATGTTTGACATAATGGTGACTGGCATTCTTTCTCTTTATTTCATGTTTACCCTAAGTTGACTCTCTTTATTTGATGTTTGGCACGCATTATAGTGAAATGATCAACTATGTTGATATCTATCACTTTAATACCACAAGTTTAAACCGTTAGGCAATTTAGTCCATTTTCCGTGTAACCAGTCCAGTGAATGGCTGAAATTTTACTATCAGCTCAGCGCGGCTGGGATTCAAACCCATGAGGATTCAATTAACCTCAGAATCTGCCATTTAAAACTTCATGACGTTATCCCTACTCTATTAAGATATTGAACTGTATTGTACGATGGTTGATGTTTGATATTGAACTGTGTCGTACGATGTACAGTGAAGGAGAAGTTTCAGAAGAGGGAGTACAGCAGTATAACAGAGTTCATACTGGACATGCGACTCCTATTTGAGAACTGTTATCGGTTCAACGGGCCCGACCACGCGATATCTCGCAGAGCTCAGCGGCTAGAGACCATGCTGCATCAGAAGATAGCTCTGCTGTCGAGAGATCTTAGAGAAAAAACCAACCTAGTGGCCACAGCGGGGCAGGTCACTGAGGTCGTTCAGTCGGGTAAGTGTGCGCGTCTTACTGGTGTGTGTGTGCTAGTGTTTGTGCTAGTGTGCGTGCTAGTACGTGTGCTAGCGTGTGTGCTAGTGTGAGCTAATATGTGACTTTGTTAATACTAACCTGTCCACTGTTATATTATTACTACCATTGCACTAACCTGTCCACTGCTATATTATTACTACCACTGTACTAACCTGTCCACTGCTATATTATTACTACCACTGTACTAACCTGTCCACTGCTATATTATTACTTCCACTGTACTAACCTGCCCACTGTACTAACCTGCCCACTGTACTAACCTGTCCACTGTACTAACCTGTCCACTGTACTAACCTGTCCACTGTACTAACCTGTTCACTGTACTAACCTGTCCACTGTACTAACCTGTCCACTCTGTGTCGTGCAGGATCGCGCAGGTTGAAGGCGGTGGTGCAGGCGTTGGACTCGGCTGCTCTGCTAGAGCGACTGAGACGAGAGGCTCGAGACAAGAACAGGGAACTACGCAGAGAGCAGCAGATCCTCAAGCGTGCCGCTCACGAGAAGTTTCTCTCCGAGATGCCTCAGTGGGAGGAGCAGTTGTTTGCTGGAGGGCTGGACAAACAAATGAGAGCCATGTGGGAGGTAAATAGGACTGTTTCTCTCTACTCTGCCTCCTAATACTAAGTAGTAAGTACTAGGAAGTCCTAATACCTAGTACTAAGTACTAGGACTTCCAGTAAAAATGTTACTTAGTTCTAGGACTTTCTAGTATTTAGTACTAGGACTTTGTAGAACTTAGTACTAGGACTTCCTAGTACTTAGTACTAGACTTTCTAGTACTTAGTACTAGGACTTTCTAGTACTTAGTACTAGGACTTTCTAGTACTTAGTACTAGGTACTTTGTACTTAGCCTAAATATTTAATAGTTTTTTTGTCCACTTCTCTCCAGATGATGGGCTTAAGACAAGAGCTTCACTTTATCTGTATGGCTACCTAAGGTGTCTAATGTTAATTAATCATATAGTAATTATCAATAATTAATATTAATTAATCAAAGAAGTTGATCTCATTAATATAGTTATACATTTTCAGCGACCAAGTGATAATGACCTACTGATATTGACCTAGTCATGAGACCTAGTGATATTGATCAAGTAATATTGTCCTAGTGATATTGACCTAGTGATTTCTATATGTGTTTCTATGAATATTAATTAATTAATTTCTCACCTGTATGTACCTCTATGACTATTAATTAACTATCATCCTACGTGTACTTCTGTGACTATTAATTATCATGCATGTATCTATTCACAGTTGCCACAGCTGGGGCTCTTCTTGTACCTGTGCGCTGCACCACTCAACATCGTTGGACAAATATCTCAGTGTCGCTTAGAGCGCTGCTTTCTGATGCCGCGCGAGAGCTCAATGCTCGGTGTTGTCATGACCTCGCTGCTCAGTACTCCGCATCAACGATCCAGGTAAGTCGTTCAGTTGTTTTGTCGCGTTGTTCAGTTGTTTTCTGCGCAACCGTTGCACTGATATTGGGAAGACGTGATCTCTATTGTTGCCTTCATTATGTCGCTAACCTGCTGACTACAGTCTAGTGTCTCTGTCGGGTGTTGGTCTGAACCCTGTGAAGCTGCTGTTAAAGATCTTTCTCTCTCTCTTAGTGCATTGCCTACTGGCTCGTCCATGGAATCTGCTTTCCTCTTCATGTCCACATATGAGTGGGTCTTTAAATCATCTAACATACCTAATCTCGGCCTGCCCCTGCCCCTTTTTCCTTCCATTCTGCCTTTTATGATCTCTATTAATAGACTTTCCCCCTTAGGATGTGTCTTATCCAGCTCTTCTTCCTATTTCTTATACATTTATCAGCTGTGTATCGGTACCAACTCTCTCCAGAACTTCCTCATTTGTGACCTTTTGAGTCGAGCTAATCCTGTTAAAGATATTGACCATTAATTTATTATCTGATAAGAAATGCAATATATTGGAAGAAATTATATTACATTTATATATGAAGTAGGAAATAATTTAAAAAAATTAAATCTTAGTATGATATTGCTTAGTCAAATTTTATTATAAAGATTTAATATTATATCTTGTCTGATGTATTTGTTGAATTTTAATAATTTATTTTGTCTGACTTGCTAGATCTAATATAATTTATTTTGCTGACTTGCTGACTGTGGATCAATATGTGCTGAGATTGGCGTTGTTTAGTAGAGCCTGATGTTGTTGTTGTATGGCTGCTGATGTTGTTGTTGTAAGGCAGCTGATGTTGTTGTAAGGCTGCTGCTGTTGTTATTGTTGTAGCCTGACGAGCAAGGGCCAAATGTCCTACAGGGTGTGGAACGATGGACTGAAGAACACAGTGAACTACTGGTACAGGGTGCTGACTGACTGCTGCGGGGATGTACACCTGGTCTGCTTGTTTCTATGTCTTCATTTGAATGTCTCAGTAGCGTAGGACTAACTTCATGAAGTGTTAAACGATAGATCTTGAAGTGAATTGAACCCTCGTGGGTTCCAATCCCAATTCACTGGACTGGTTATACGGAAATGGTCTAAATTGCGTAACGGTTTAAACATGTGTTGTTAAAAGTGATAGATATCAACGTAGTTGATCATTTCACTATATTGCGTGTTTACTTTTTTTTACTTTTCTTGTCTTCATGCCTCTTTCTTGTCGTTTAACTCTCAACGACGCTTCTGATAGGATTGTAACCGTGGCTCTTGCTTATCCTGCAGATGTTATCTCAACTCAGCCGTCTATATGGCTCAGCGTCAATAGATAATTAGGAGAACGTCTGCTAAAATAATCTAATAAATCTTTATACTAGCGAGCTGTATGAAAGATATTTGTATTTGTAAGGGCTTAAAGTACTTAAGCGGCGTTTTTGTTATGTCTAAGTTAATCATAATGACAAATAATATTTATATCGATATCTCTGAGTATACAGGAACAATAATTGTCTGTGGTAAATTGGAATGAGGGCACTGCACTGCATTGGTTAATCGATTTTGATTGATTGATTTCAGGCTGTACAGAAGTTAGGCATTGATGAGAAATTCTTTGAAACCGTTGGTAAGTTAGACTGCCATCTTGATATCTGTATATTTTTTACCAGATAAAGTGTTAGAAATTAAATGAAGTGTAAAGTCCCTGTCAGCTGTTATCATCAGCAGCCGTGTACTAGATGAAGAATCTTCCATTTATCCGTAGTCTAGACACCTTATCATTGTTCACCTGTTCAAACAAGAGCTCTTGTGTATGTCAACCCATATGTCGCTAATAGCCTCTATATGTAATGTTCTCATCGTACACATACTGTGTTAGTGTTTATAAGTACTGACCAAAGTAGCAGTATTTTTGTACTATTTGTACTATTTGTACTATTATTAAGTCAATCAATCCGTAGGAATTGTAACGTCTTCACCCTCAGGGACGTCTCTTGCACGCTCCGTATAAGCAGGAGTTAAAACAACACACGATGACGACTGAGTACACGGAGACCACAAGAGAAAGTTGTTATTCTTATTATTAGTATTATTATAAAAAGCTGGTAAAGCTACGGTTAATGTCAGTTTCCTCACTAGAAGGCTATGTCAGTGTACTATTATGATTACAATTATTATTACTGCTATATTATTATATTATCATTATTATTTATTGCTATTATTTTTATGATTATTTTATTATTATTAATGTTTATTGCTATTAATTATTATAAATGTTACATTTATTTGACTACTATTATTTCAATTTCTACTATTTTTCCTCATATAATATTATTTCTATATTAGTTATTAATAGAGAATAGAGAGGACTGGAGAAAGTCTATTGGTATCCTGACCCTAGTTAAACTGGGATTAAAGGAAAGATGATGATGATGATGTTATGTTATGACTATTATATGTTGGTTGACGACACAGGTAAGAAGAGGAACCCGTTGATTAAGCGACAGTTTCATGAGCTGAGCTTCTACAGGCGAGTCTGGCTCATTAAGTCTCTGTGCGACTATCTCGTCGTGAGTATCAATCAATCAGTTAATCAATCAATCAATCAATCATCAAGTTTCTCTGCGACTACCTCGTCGTGAGTGTCAATCAATCAACTGTTATGACTCACTGTTGTAATCTTACTCACTGTTATGACTCACTGTTATGACTCACTAGTATGACTCACTCTTATGACTCACTGGTATGACTCACTCTTCTGACTCACTCACATGACTCACTAGTTTGACTCACTCGTTTGACTCACTAGTTTGACTCACTCCTATGTCTCACTAGTTTGACTCACTCTTATGAGTCACTAGTTTGACTCACTAGTTTGACTCACTAGTGTGACTCACTCTTATGACTGACTAATTTGACTCACCCATATGACTCACTAGTGTGACTCACTCTTATGACTCGTTAGTATGACTCACTCCTATGACTCACTAGTGTGACTCACTCCTATGACTCACTAACTAGTGCGACTCAGTTAGATGCGTTTAAGGTTATATAATCCTATAGACATCTCACCCATGCTGTCGAGACTGATTGACTGACTGACTGATTGATTGATTGACTGGTTGATTGACTGATTGATTGACTGACTGATTAACTAATTGATTGATTGGCTGACTGATTGATTGCTCGATTGATTTAGTAACTGACTGACTGATTAATTGACTCGTAGGAGTTTCAGGAGTCTCTGGGGGAGGCTATAGAGGATCAGCCGGCATTAGATCAGAGAGAGTATCTGTTGGGAGTGGACGCTCGGGGATACTCCTACATCCACTTTCCTCAGTTCTGCGGTGATGATCTGCGTATCTACCGACAGGCCCCTCCCACCTATCCGTCAGGCGATGAGGACACGCCCACTAAACGCAAGAATGTCGAGGAAGATGAGGTTGGAGTTCAGTTTATCTGTCATATCAATGCTTATCAATGTTTGCTCAGATGTTTGCTTTCGTTTTTTTTGTATGATTTCGTTTGCTAGTATTTAATATTTACATGTATGTTGTTCAGATGAAGTGAAATGATTTAAAACAAAGTACCATCTTGCTTGTTTAGTGTTTTCTGCGCCACCGCAGGTTAAATGCTTGGAGCATGTGTATCATCAATGAGTCGGCTATGTATTGGTAGGAGAAGGCAAAGGGGCGCTACCTCAGATGTCACATTTAATGATTTTATAATTATTTCTTTTAGATACGATCAGCTAATATATTTTGATAAAGAAGCTGGAATTTTTATTATGGTTTTTCCCATTAGTTAAAATTTACAGGACAGTGTGACAAAGCAAGAGGTCCCTGTATTGTGTCCGGTTAGTTGGAAGAATAGACCTACCGGTGACTGCACTTGACGTAGAAGGCGACTAAAGCACTAAGATCCAAACCAACGTCAGAAAGGGCATTCGGTTGGTAAGCACCTAGGTTCCAGAAATTTGCTATAAAATTTTCCAAAATGAATGGAAAAATAGGCATTTGATTGATGATTTGGTATGGGACAGAGAGAAGAGGAGGAGGTCTATTCTTATCCCGACCCTGGTTAAACTGGGATTGAAGGGAAGATGATGTGATAGTACAAAATGCCTTTAAAATAAATCCTTATATTATTACTATTATCTTTATTGTTATTACTATCGTTATTAATTTTAATATTAATATTATTATTATTACTATTAATATTATTATTAATTAATTATAATAATATTAATTATTATTATTATTATTATTATTAGTATTATAATTATTATTATTATTGCTATAATTTCTGCACAGGTGGTTAAGAAGAGAGCCAGGAGGCGGGGCTACAAGGTTGCTCGTTGCTCAGGTGGTCGTCGTGGAAACACAAGTAGGTCACAAGGTCAAGCGACAGCCAATAGGAGCAGGGCTGAGTCATCATCTGAGTCATCATCTGAGGACGATGACTCCAGTAGAGGCAGCAATGTAGTGGAGAAGAGTGATGGAAGTGATAGCGAAGTAGAAGAGAAGAGAGACGAAGTAAAATCACGCAGTTCATTGAGAAGAGTTGCTGGCAACAACAACATCGGAAGAACTGAGAATAAGACTCTTCCACCTCGAAACTCCTCCTCAGCTTCTCTCTCCAATATGTCGGAAAAGTCCGACGGAAGAACCAGCAAAAGATCTAGCGACAGTAACGCACATTCTGCTAAACTACCATCGTCAAGGAAATCTCCTGTTGCTAAGGTGATTGAGTCTTCGGTTTCCAAGGCAATGCCGTCAGCTGTGACGTCAGCATCCTCGTTGTTTGAGCTGGATGACGGACTGATGTCCAGGTATCCTAGGAGGTCCCTCAGAAAGGTCTTAGAGGAGTCGATGAAGGACGCGGTGCCGACCAAAGGTTCACTGAAGTCAGGTGGTGGGGAGAGGGGTAACTCTTCTGGTAGAAAGCGCCCTCTGTCAGGTCACCCTGGTGACAGTTCGGTTAGTAAATATGAGTCTTCTAGATCAACCGCCTCCAGCGTATCTCAGCCAGGTAGAAAGAGAGGTAGAAATAGCTCAGGAAGAAAGGATGACACTGACTCCAGTCGGCTCAGTGTTGGCGAAAAAGAGTCGACGGAAAGAAAGGAAGGGAGATTTACTGATGGAAATTCATTCACGAAAGAAAGTCAATTCGAAGAAGTGTTGTCAGAAATGGAACAGTGTGAAACAACTGATAGGAGTTCTTTTGGAGGCTTGAGTGCTAAGGAAGCAGACAAGAATGAGGTGGGTGCTGAGGAAGTAGTTGAAATGGAAGGACTCGAGAGTCACGCGGAGGAAGAAAAGGATAATCTGATGGCTGGTGTGGCTGAGCGGTTAACCAGCGTGACGGAGGTTGCAGTGTCTAAGCGAGGTCGAGGCAGACCAAGCAAGGGTAATAAGAGCAGCGTGGAAGCGGCCAGTGGGGATCACTTTGAAGATACCTCTGATTCAGTTCAGCCGAACGACTCGAGGGGAACAAGGAACAAGAAGAGATCTCGCTGGACGAAAGGCAATGTGAATTATGCAACTGAAAACTCTATTCCAAACAATGCAGGACCCACTGCGACAACTGATGACGATATGGATTTTGAAAACAGTTCACACAATCTGAATTCTTGTGATCAAAGCCTAAGCAACAACAACAACAACAGTGGTAGTGATATTGTGACCTGCGTTGATCATGTGGGATCTTGTGCGGCCTCTAAGGATAGCGAGGAAATGAAGACACCGCACAACTCTACGCTGTCTTCTGACGAGAAGTCTATAGAGCTGCCTGCGATACAGCCTGGCGGTGCTGGCTTTCCTCTGTCGAGTGATATTAAAGAGGAGGAGGGGATCAAGAAGGAAGAATTGGAGTTGAGACTTTGCGCTGATGATAAAAAAGAAGTGGTAAAGAGTGAGATGGAGAACTGCACTGAACGTGTGGATTCTTGTGTGGACTCAGAGAAACGGGAGGAGGTTGAGACGAGAGAATCTCGCTGCGACGTGAAGCTAGCGGTGAATCAGTGCGGCGATGATGATGATGATGATGATGATGATGATGATGATGAAGTACCTGATGGGCAGATGAGTGGGGTTCAGCGTAGAGTTGGTGGGTGTATGGAAGAGGCAGGGGTGGAAGAGGCAGGGGTGGAAGAGGCAGGGGTGGAAGAGGCAGGGGTGGAACAGGCAGGGGTGGAACAGGCAGGGGTGGAACAGGCAGGGGTAGAATCAGATGTGGAATCTGAGGATGAAGAAGTGGTATGATAATCAATCAATCAATCAATCAATTAATAGATTAAATTAGCTTGTAAGGCAGTTGATTATTTTAATAGGCCCAATAAAGTGTGCGAGTAATTTGTTATAATTATAAAGTACACTGGGTCAGTGAATCAATCAATCTGTAATCTTTAATATATTAGGATTGATTGTAGTGATGTGCTTAACAATACTTCTTAGAGAGGAGCATATAAATGATTTGCACAGCTCTGTGAACCGACTCTTTTGAGCTGCTCACCTGCACACTGCTCTCAAGGGTTTTCACGCTGACTTCAGTAACTGCACTGGGCCTATGTGTAGGCCTACGTCACTTCTAGTAGTCTAGGTCCTCTAGTAGTCTACTGCTCGAGTCAGACAGTGTTGCCAGTTGGGCGGGTTTCATGCACAATTGGGCTATTTGTATGCTTGTTGCATTTAGGCGTTGGGCCATATTATTTTAGGCGTCTGGTAACCCTATATACGAGCGAGTGTTATAAACTGACAAGTGTGATGAATGTACAGTATACAAAATACTAATGATGAAGAGATAATCTGAAAAATCATAAATGCTATTAGTATCACTGTGTGACTTCATGGACTCCAAGGTCACCAGTCTTACCTATACATCATCTCTGAAATGGCTCTGTGTGAAGAAAAATATTTATGTACTCAAACTAACTTAAATAAAAGTCCCTTAAGTGCAGGCCTATTTGCTAAATAGCTACGTATTATATAATTACAGATTTACTTAGAGGATAATAGTATAGGCCTAGTAGTGCACTATTGCAAAAATTGCCTGATACAGTACAATACATACTGTCTGTTAGACAAATCGCCAGTTTGATGGCGGTAGATTTGCATTTAGAAAAACAATTTGACGCAATTGTAAATAAATATAAATTCAAAATTTACATTTGATTTTTACTTAGTTTATTGTTATTGAATTCTTTCTGTAAAGTAGTCTCGAAGACCGATTTCGGCCATGACACTGCCATATAAGCTTTCGATTTTAATTAATAATAGTAATAATTATGTTACATGACAGCCGGCTTCTGCGGCTTTCTCTAAATGGCCTGAGTAATAGTGATTTCTTACTTAGTTTTATTACACCGCTCTGCATGTTGATCTATACTGTTGTATAGGCCCATATAAAGTTATATAGCAGCATGCTGTATGATAACGTGCTACACCTGTGTCGTTATACGACAGCGTGCAGCTTGTGGCTAACAGAGCTGCATATGCTGCACTGTGTCGTTATGTGACACAGTGCAAAATAATACTGTGAACTGCTAGTGAGAGCAGCTCTTACTGAGCTGTGAGCGAGAGCTGCTCACTTCAAAGAGCAGCACTTAGTGAGTCGAAAGAGCAGTGAGCGGCCAACTCTAATTGATTAACTGATCCTGTGTACAAAGGATCAGTGGATCCATCAATCATTGTTTGATTGTTGAGATAATATATGGACATTATAGTACGATGCTATTTAGTATTTAGAATGTAAATGCTTTTAATTATTAATTTATTTATTATGCGCAGTAATAGTGTGTTGTTTTCAATATATTTATATGTGTATGTATGTCTAGTATGTGTATGTGTATATGTTTTTCTATTTGTATGTGTATATGTGTTTCCCCGTATTGTGTCCGGTTGCTTGAAGAATAGACCAATCGGTGACTGTTAGAAGGCGACTAAAGCACTAAGATCCAAACCAATGTTAGAAAGAGCTTTCAGTTGGTGAGTTCCCAGGCTCCAGAAACTGATACAAGATTTTACAAAACGATTAGAAAAGAGTGTAGGGGATTGGCTGATGATATGGTATGGGATAGAGAGGACTGGAGGTTGTCTACTCGTATCCCGACCCTAGTTAAACTGGGACTAAAGGAAAGATGATGATGATGATATGTATATGTATTTCTATATGTGTATGTGTATGTGATTCTATGTGTATGTGTGTATGTGTTTTATGTGTAGTTGCCGGACTTTGAACAGTTTGAGCTGGTAGCAGAGAACATAGAAGACTTGAGGAAGCTTATCGCTAAATTTTCTTCTGAGCTTGAAGATGATGAATTCAGCTTTTCCCAACAAAAGCCTGTAAGCTAGACTTTATTCTGTTGTCATGTTAATTGATTTATATCGTCTTTGATAAATATGCAGGTATTGTTGACCACAATTGCTTATGGCGTTATTACGATCGAGTATGTATAGTAGTTCATGTGATAGTTGATGAGCAGATTCTGTATCAAATGAACTAAATCCTGCCCCTGTATGCTTTTCATTACCCTCCGATTATTGATTCTATGTCATTTATTGATTTGTTTTGATTTATTTTCATCGCCTCATGCTTTGATTTCCTGTGAACAGTACTAGAGACAAAGAACAATCTCTTCAGTATCTCTTTACCTCTCAGTGTTTCTGAGTTACGACACCTACCTATGAGGTGTCGTGTCCTTGATCTATCATGCAAATAGTTGTAAATGACATATCCTTTGACTACTTACCTTTTGAATGCGTTTTTTAATATAGTGAATCTTCACCATATTTGGACCTACTTTGTTTGTTGGCTTGCATTTATTTCAACATCACAGGATGTTGTCATTGACGACAGGAGCACGCAGACTGTTGTTGTTGTTGATTTGTTGGAGTGATTATTGCACGCTGACTGTTGTTGTTGTTGATTTTCTGATTTGCTGGAGTTGTTTTTTAAAGCTGACTGTTGTTGTTGTTGTTGCTGGAGTTGTTATTGCACGCAGACTGTTGTTGTTGTAGTTGCTGGAGTGGTTATTGCACGCAGACTGTTGTTGTTGTTGCTGATGTGCTGGAGTGGTTATTGCACGCAGACTGTCGTTTTTGTTGTTGTTGCTGGAGTGGTTATTGCACGCAGACTGTTGTTGTTGTTGCTGATGTGCTGGAGTTGTTATTGCACGCAGACTGTTATTGTTGTTGTTGTTGCTGGAGTGGTTACTGCAAGCATACCGTTGTTGTTGTTGTCGCAGGAGGGAGGTAGACGAGGCAGAGGGAGGAGGGAGAACAAGGCAGAAGTGAGAGGAAGGGTGGAGGAGCTGCACGAGCGACTGACAGCCTTACTGACAGAGCTGGCTCCCTACGAGAATAGACTGAATCAGATCAGCAAAGCCACGAAGATCTCTATGCGCAAAGAGCAAGAGAACTACAGAGAGGAGGTGGAACATGAGGTCTGTGTGGTCTTATCTTATACTATTAGTTACGTGTAGTTAAAGGTATTTGTTGTTAGAAGAGATTAGATGCGATACATGCTGGTCTAATCTAATGTTATAACTCCTATTATGTCATGGCTGATTGTGTCATGGCTGATTGTGTCATGACTGATTGTATCACGACTGATTGTGTCATGGCTGATTGTGTCACGATTGATTGTGTCACGACTGATTGTGTCACGGCTGATTGTGTCATGGCTTATTGTGTCATGGCTTATTGTGTCACGACTGACTACATCACGACTGATTGTGTCACGACTGATTGTGTCACGACTGATTGTGTCACGGCTGATTGTGTCACGGCTGATTGTGTCATGGCTTATTGTGTCACGACTGACTACATCACGACTGATTGTGTCACGGCTGATTGCGTCACGTCTGGTTGTATCACGGCTGATTGTGTCGCGACTGATTGTGTCATGACTGATTGTGTCATGGCTGATTGTGTCACGGCTGATTGTGTCACGGCTGATTGTGTCACGACTGATTGTGTCACGACTGATTGTGTCACGACTGATTGTGTCACGACTGATTGTGTCACGACTGATTGTGTCACGGCTGATTGTGTCACGACTGATTGTGTTACGGCTGATTGTGTCACGACTGATTGTGTCACGATTGATTGTGTCATGGCTGATTGTGTCACGGCTGATTGTGTCACGACTGATTGTGTTACGGCTGATTGTGTCACGGCTGATTGTGTCACGATTGATTGTGTCATGGCTGATTGTGTCACGGCTGATTGTGTCACGGCTGATTGTGTCACGACTGATTGTGTCACGACTGATTGTGTCACGACTGATTGTGTCACGACTGATTGTGTCACGACTGATTGTGTCACGGCTGATTGTGTCACGGCTGATTGTGTTACGGCTGATTGTGTCACGATTGATTGTGTCACGATTGATTGTGTCATGGCTGATTGTGTCACGGCTGATTGTGTCACGACTGATTGTGTTACGGCTGATTGTGTCACGACTGATTGTGTCACGATTGATTGTGTCATGGCTGATTGTGTCACGGCTGATTGTGTCACGGCTGATTGTGTCACGACTGATTGTGTCACGACTGATTGTGTCACGACTGATTGTGTCACGACTGATTGTGTCACGGCTGATTGTGTCACGGCTGATTGTGTCACGGCTGATTGTGTCACGGCTGATCGGGTTCAAATCTCAGGTCGGTCAAGTAATGATTAATATCCCCTTTGGCCCATGAAAGTTAGTCTTGTATCAGAGCCTGCTGCCGATTGGCGCTATCAATAGCAAAGTTATGATTAACCATGGAAGGATAAATAATAACCTGCCAGGAACTTGTAAACTGTCTCGAAGACCGGATACCGGCCATGACACCACTATAGAAATTATCGGAGATTATTATTATTATGATTGTGTCACGGCTGATTGTGTCATGGCTGATTGTGTCACGGCTAATTATGTCATGGCTGACGGTTTCTACAGCAGGTACTGGAGCGGCAGTCAGCCTGTGACGAGGAGACTCAGGACTCCAGTCTACAGGATGATCTCACTCCCTCCAGGAACTCTAGCTCTGTCCCCACCCCCACCAGAGACCAGGGTGGCGTCTCCCCCGCCCCCTCAGGATCTGTGGGGGAGCTGTCCCCCCTGGCCACCAGGTCTACCCGCAGTGGTAAGGCAGGCTGCGCCGCTCTCACTCAGCCCAGGAGAGGAGCCCTCAAACGCTCAGCCAATAGCAGCTCTCCGCCCAGGCTCAACCACTCGCAGTCTGAAAATCAATTGTCCAATCGGGATGCGGATGCTTTTAGCGACAGCCAATCGAATGTGAGCGCTGGTGACGAAGGCGGAGATTTGCTGAGGAGGGGGCGGGGTCAGAGAAAGCCGCTGACGCCGGCGCAGGTGCTGCAGCGCAATCAACGGCGCCGCGTGCTGCGACAGCAGCAGAAAGACAAGCAGCTGGATCACGTGACCACCACAGCTGCCGGGCTGCTGCTCAGCAGTCAGAGTGCGAGGTTTGCTGCTGGGGGCGTGGCGAGTGGCATTAGCAGCGTCGCTAGTTGTGCAGTAGGAGGCGTGGTCAGGGATCTGTTCTCTGTGGGCGTGGCTAGTAATGCTGGAGGAGTGGCTGGGGGCGTGGTCAGAGGCGTGGCTATGACTCAGAATGTGGGCGAGACTTCCCCGGGTAAACCCAGTCTGATAAGAATAGCCACGCCCGGGGGAGGTGGCTACCAGTATCTGACGGTGGAGAGCTTGCAGCAGCTTCTGCAGAACCGTCAGTCAGCAGCTGCGCTAGTCGCTAGACTGCAGGCTGCCTCCGCAGAGTCTAAACAACAGGTGCAACAGCCACAACAGGTGCAACAGCAACAACATGGGCATCAGCAACAACAGGTGCAACAGCAACAACATGTGCAGCAGCAACAACAGGTGCGGCAGCAACAACAGGTGCGGCAGCAACAACAGGTGCAGCAGCAACAACAGGTACAGCCAGAGCATCAACCTCAACTTCTATCTCAGGTGAGACTACTTGGGCAGCAGCAGTTAGATACTTTTCAACAAGTGCAACCTCAGCAGCAGCAACAACAGGGGCAATTGGGGTTGTTGCAACAAGTGCAACCTCAGCAGCAACAAGGGCAACAGCTGGGACCGTTGCAACAAGGGCAGGTCCAAGTAAGATTACAGCAACTAAGGCAAATAATAGAACAACAAAGGTCAGTGCAAGCAGCGCAATTAACGCAGCAGCAGCTGTCAGCTACACCAGCTGATCGGCAACAGCTGCTGCAGCAGTTGTTAGCTACACCAGCTGCTCAACAACAGCTGCTGCAGCAGTTGTCAGCTAAACCAGCTGCTCAACAACAGCTGCTGCAGCAGTTGTCAGCTACAACAGCTGCTCAACAAGAGCTGCTGCAGCAGTTGTCAGCTAAACCAGCTGCTCAACAGCTTCAGCAGCAGCTGTCAGCTACACCAGCTACTCAACAAGAGCTGCTGCAGCAGGTGTCGCTGTCTGCAGATGGTAGCATTAGATTTATTGGTGGAGTGGACGATAGAGCTAGTGCAGCCGTTGCTCAGCCAGTGTCTTCCTCTTCTGTTGCCAGGTTGCTGATGATGTCTGGTTCTAACAATAGTGGTAATATTCAAGCAGTCATTTCTCAGAACTCTGACACTGCAATATCTCAACAACCTAGCGCTGGCTTGCTAACGGCTGCAACAGTGAGAGCTTCAGATGGGTCTTCAAGGGTAGTGCTTTTACCTCAGAAGCAGCTTGCAGCTGTACAGTTGCAGCAGCCTCAGCTGCAGCAGCTGCTACAACAACAGGAGCAGCAACAACTGCAGAGAACGTTGCAGCTACAGCAGACAGCTCAAGGGCAGCAACCTGACCCTGTGCTGCAGCAGCAGCAGCAGCAGAGGTTACAACAGCCTGTGCTGCAGCTGCAACAGCAGCAAACTTATATGCAACAGCAGCAACAGCAGGCACTCCTGCAGGCTAAGCAACAGCAACGAGACGTAAACCTTCAAGTGTTGCTTTCGCAGCAGCTGCAACAGAATCAGGTTCAGCAGAATCTGCTGCAAAACAATGCAACGCAGCAGAGCCAGCTGCAACAGAAGCTGCAGGTCTTACCGCAGCAGCTGCTTCAAAAGTTACAGCAACAACAACCGACAGTTCAGCTGGGTCATTTACTGGGACAGCTGCCGCCGTCAGTTCTAACTATACTGCAGAGATCAGCTGTTGACTCAGCTGCTGCCGTTACTTCAGTAGCTGCTGCTGTCACTGCTAATACAGCAGCTGACCCGGCTGCTATCACAGCTAATACAGCAGCTGAGTCAGCTGCTGCAGCACTGGGATCTGCTGAGCTGGACAGCAAGGTAGGTAGCAATACAGCTGAGGCAGCTGCTGGAGGAAGTCAGACAGCTGTTCTGAGATCCAAGTATTCGAGCGGAATGACGGTGAAGGAGCTGCTAGGAGCTGCAGCAGCTATCTCTGCTGCATCAGGCGCTGCTGGCTTGACCTCAGTCTCAGCTCACTGTGGCTTGGTAGACAGTAGGGATGGTTGTTCACAGAATACCAGTGCGGCACTGAGTGAAAACCTTAAAGGTGGCTCTGAGAGGCAGTCTGCGGGTGAACCGAGTTTAGACACTGTCAGCGGCATAGCACGTGGAGACGTTATCAGCAGTGAGGTGTTGACGGAGAGTGACGTAGCTAACATACTGGCAGGGTTCTCTCAGGGCTTCACTTGCTCTGAGGCCAGCAGCAGAGAACAGCTGAGTGATGTAGAGGTTGAGTGTAGAGGAACCATAGACATCAGCAGAAGTGGAACGGCCACGATGCTCAGGATCGTTAGACGCTCGTCACACGCGCCATCTGTCGCTGCCGCAGCAACTGGTTCTGTCGTTGCCGCAGCAACCGGTGTCCAGGCAACGGTTGCTGAAGCAACCGTTGTCCATACAACGGTTGCTACTGGAGGAAACACTAGAGCCGTGGAAGCAACGAGGGCATTGCTGGTGAGGCAGATGAATCCTGCTGGAATTAGAATGTTACTGCCAGCAGCTCCTGCAGCTGCTACAGCTCCTGCAGCTGCTGCAGCTGTGGGCAGTGCAACGTTAGGAGTGGGAGCAGCTGCTGCTGCTGTGGGCAGCAATGAGGCAGGACCTCGTGGAGTGGTGTTAGGAGTGAGAGCAGCTGTGGGCAGTGAGGCAGCACCTCGTGGAGCAGTGTTAGGAGTGAGAGCAGCTGCTGTTCCTGCAGCTGCTGCTCCTGCAGCTGCAGGAGCAGCAGCTGCAGGAGCAGCAGCGTTGGGTGTAAAGCAGGCAGCTGCGTCAGCCTCTAATGCGAGATTAGCTCCAGCCTCAGCTCCTGACAAAAGTCTAATAAACAAGGTCATCTTCGGCACCACCGTGCTATCCTCCCCGCTCCCCCCAACCATCTCTCTGAGGGTTATAACCAGTCAGCACCCTGTGGCTCAAACCCACGACGTAACCAGAACCACCATGGTGATGAAATCACCCATACCCGCCGCTCAGCTAGATCATGGGGGTTCTTCCACTAGCCCTAGCGGTGGGTCCACGACCTCAGCCAATCAGAGCGCAGTGATTCAGGTTATTGTTTCAGCCGTTGGGGTAACCGGTGGATTGAACTCTGTCGTGGGGTCACGACCTTTGAACCCTGTGGTGGTGGGGTCACTTGGTACGCGACCTATGAACCCTATTGTGTTAGGGTCACTTGGTACGCGACCTATTAATCCAGTTTTGGTGGGGTCGATTGGTGCACAACCTGCTAATCAAGGATTGCTGAGGGTGAGAAGCTCGCTGAGCTCCAGTGGATCGAGTCACGTGACGTCCTTAAGTGCCGTGTCTGTAGCACTTACTTCTCGACCTGGAAATCAAGCGATTTTAGGGTCACTCGGTGCGCACCATTCATCCGGTTTACTTAACGTTCAGCAGGTGAATCCAGTTGTGACCGGTTCGTTGAGTGCAAGGCTGGTGGAGTCAGAGAGTGCGCGGCCCCTGGCTGGAGTGCAGATAGTGAGGTCAGGAGCCGGTGGGCTGGTTCTATTGAGAGCATCGGCCGGGCTGAGCGCTAGGCCTACAGTGTCTGTGGATCACGTGACTACACATCAGCCAATCAAATTGCTGGGTCCCCTGATCACAGCCACGCCTCCTACCACTGCTGCTGCTGTCTCACAGATCATATCAGGTCAATCAGCTGTCAATCAAATCAGACTAGGCATAAATGCGGGGCCAGTTCGTGGGGGCATTATACAGGGGTATAATTTAGTTCGCGGACAGATTCAGGGGGCTGCGGGGCCCAGGCCTTCTCAGGTCTTCATTCAGAAGTCTGCTGACGGAACTATACAGCTGGTTCCTGTCAGCCAGTCTGCGCTGGTCAAAACCAGTTTAACTGGAATGAGCAATATTCAGATTAGAGGTCAGCACAGTGCCTCAACCGGTTTACTAATCAACATTCCAGCTGTAGCAGCTGCGTCTAGAGGAGCTGCTGTACAGCAGCTGACAGCTGATGACTCTGTTGCTGTGAGAGCAGCTGCTAATACAACAGCAGCTGCAGCTGTGGCCTTTAGCGCTGCTGCTGCGTCAACAGATGAAAACTCTCTGCTACGAGCTGGCGAATCTGTTAGCCAATCAGCTGATCGGAATAATTTTGATTTGAGTAAAGTGACCAATGAAAGCTCTGACATGACGTGGAGGCGGGGCAGTGTTGATAAACCGGTTCTATCCAGCGGAAACCAGTTGAGTTGGCTCGCTCAGGCAGCTAGTGTGCTGGAAAGTAATCACGACTGAAGATGTGTGTCTGTTACATGTACCTTTTAATACTATAAAATAACAGAATGTTGATCAAAGTTGGCATAATGTGTTGCCCTAAGGATTTATGTGACAGTTGATTAAGTACATTGAATTTGTTGTAGTCACCCTTTTTCCATCGTTTTGAAATTGTAATTTGCACAACTCCGATAAAATCTTCATTATTTATGTATTAGTGACTTGTGTATTTAACTTGAGCAACAACGGACTTTCTATGTAGGAGTTACTTAAGTCGTTTGGAAGTTGCCTCAAGTGACAAAGTGAAAATAAATTTCTGCTATTATTTAGGCGTCCGGACTTTTGTATGTTGATAAAGAAAAGTTTTTGTTAAGTCTTTAAAAGTAATTTTGCTAAGTTGCTAACTTTTACGACGGATGACGAATCAGACATTGATAGGAGTTCTGGTTGTATATAGTGGTCGGATGGCCGAGTTGATAGCACGCTTGGCTGATAAGCAGGAGATGGTCGGCTCTAGTCTGATCACGTCTTGCCGTACTCTTGTAGAAACAGACGTTAAACTTACGTATTTAATGTAAACACCTGATGCTAACCTGAGTTAAACCTTCTTAACCGTCCATACTCACCCGTCACTGATATGACATTCGAGCAGGAAACCGACGTTAAACTTGACTTTAGCCTTTTAACTCGAGCAATAGCTTCTGTGTAAATGGTTTTTGTATAAAAAAACTAGTAAGTGGCGAATCGCTTTATGCACCTGTAGCTCATTTGTAACTCGAGAATGGAATAATGTGGCAGTACAAGAGAGAGGTCAGAAATATGTAACACTGGATCTTCATTGTTCTTTAGTATATACAATGTTACCTACTGGTGGTGTAGGCCTAAATGAATATATGTAATTAATAAATATAAATACAATATTAATAAATATATATCAATAATGTAATTAATATGCATAAATGAATTACTATGTGATGTGTAGGAATTGACTATTTCAAAGCATTTTGCTCTCTGTTGTTGTTCTAATAATGTTTCGTAAGTTACTGTGTAGCCTTTGACCTATTTTAAACGATTTGGTTACTTTGATAATTGTTGAGAATTTGCGTTGCGTTTAATTACTGATCAAAAATCAGTCAATCACTGTGCAATGCTCCGTATTATGCAAAAGTTCACACTAGAGCTCTATGCTGGTAAATAAGTATAAAGTAATGAGCTATTTTAGATAAATTACTGGGTTACTTTAGATAAAGTAATGGGCTATTTTAGATAAATTGCTGGGTTACTTTAGATAAAGAAATGGGCAATTTTAGATAAATTACTGGGTTACTTTAGATAAAGTACCGGATTACTTTAGATTTATGACTTCAGATATGCTGGGGCCAGTGACATGTCGGTAAGATACTCAACCGCGGATCAGTATGTGCGGGGGTTCAAATCTTGGGCTCGCCCGTCACTGACATCGCTTTCGAGTGAGGAAACTGACGTTAACATTAGCTTTACCATATAAATTGGCTTATCACGTATGAAGTTGTCTAAACTACAAGAGTACAGGCTGACACTGAAAGGCATCTAATATGGTCTGCTTAATTACACTGGCTTTACTCTTGAGATATCTGTTGTTAAGAAAGAACATTTATTAGTGGCCTCTTACATGCAGCTGTCATGAAGTCCACTTTTAAGTTCTCAATAGCAGCTATGTGGCTGCTATTTCAGCAGCTAAGTTCAGTCGGTAAGACACTCGACAGCGGATCAGTTGATGCGGGTTCAAATCCTGGGCTCGCCCGTCACTGACATCGCTTTCGAGTGAGGAAACTGACGTTAACCTTAGATTTACCAGCTATTAGGACGGTTTTCTAAGGAAATCAATTGAGATTGTTATACGATGTATAAGCTAAAAAAGCTAAGGTTAACGTCAGTTTCCTCACTCGAAAGCGATGTCAGTGACGGGCGAACCCAGGATTTGAATCCGCACCTACTGATCCGCGGTCGAATATCTTACCGACTTCGCCACTGGCTCCAGCCAGTGTATAAGACTAGTTTAGTTTTAGTGATGTTGTACATTCGTCGCAGGTGACCTCTTTGAATGAGACGAGCGACTATAGAACATATAACATGCGTGTACTTTGTGTATTAATACGCCCGGAGCTTGTAGAAAGATGTGGTTAATATGTACATAGTCGACTAGTTAATTGAATAAAACGTAATTATAATCTACCTGACTCGCTTTTCTTGGTTGGTTATCGCATTGGGTTGAACTGAATGTGTTCAGAGATTCGTTGTATCTTGATGCAGACGTTGAGTTACTAGACGTCGTGGTACAGAGTGTTACATAGACACTTAGTTATACATGAAGATGTACTTGATTCAGTCAGAGTTCCAAGTTTGACAGTTTTTAAAATAATTAACATCATTGATTACAGCCCTTGTTAGGAGTCTTTAGATAATGAACATGACAAAACAATTAGTATTTAATTAAGACGTCTATGTCCAACGAGTGTTTTTAAAATCAAAGCCGGTATTGAAAGTACTTGGCTTTTGGTGTCGGTAGCGGAATTGAAATTATGGTAACGCTGTTTGTCAATACTAACATTGTAGCAGTGCCTTAAGAAGTCCCTCAGATTGGTGTAGCTTTAAGGAGCTTTACAAAAGTAAATGAATCTATATACATTACAATGATTTGTTATATATTAACACGGAACTCTTGAGCGCAGAAAGCCTGTGCAGAATTTCTACATCAGTAATCCATAAGTATTTAGTGTTGAGAAATGATCGATTTACGAAATATCGACTTGCAAAATCATACACTACAAAATATCGTCAATCAAACCTCCTTTCTTATGGAAAATCAGTATGTCTTAGTCTTTTTTGTAAAACTTAAACTGATTGATCGACGATGTGTTCATTACTGAGCGAGATAGATGACTGTTCATATGACCTTGAACTCATTCCTTATTGCACTCTGAGAGAGAGAGAGAGAGAGAGAGAGAGAAAGAGAGAGATAGACAGGTAGAGGCAGAAGGAGGGTGAGTGAGAGATATAGAGAATGAGAGTGGGTGAAAGAAAGAGATTAAGCGAGAGAGAGAGAGATTACGAGATAAACTCTTATGACAAAAGTATTAATGTTAGTAATACACTAGCGTGACAGAGACAATAAATAAATAGTTTAGGACGCCATGTTCTATATGACTTGCACATTTCCAAAGTGCGGCTGAAGACAGGACTTTGGCACGTAGCCAACCTCTCCTCTACTTGTTGCAATCTTCCAGTACGAGTTCTTGTTCTCTAACACCTGCCAATCAATCAATCTATCGATCAATCGATCTATCGATCAGTGAGTCAGGCAGTCAATCGATCAATCAATCAGACAGAATGACAGCCTAGTCAGGCAGTAACTGAGTCCAGTCAATCAGTCAGTCAGGCAGTCAATCAGTTAGGCAGTAAATCAGTCATCAGAAAGTCCTGCAGGCAGGCAGTCAGTCTGTCACTCAGTCAGTCAGTCAGTCAGCACGTCAGTCAATCCGTCAGTCAGTCAGTCAGTCTACAAGTCAAACGCTAAAAATATGTGTTATTTAATTATAATTTATTATGATTAAAATTGAATAATACAATATAATAATTATTTATTTATTAATTATTATAACTAGACGAGGAGGAAAGAGGTTACCTGAACTATTTCTCCCTTTTTCACCGAGATCTCGTCAGATTTGTGACTTGTTCGATTCTTCATTACTACATAATACCTGAGTCAATCAAAATTCATCGATTATCAATCAAATAAACCAATCAATCAATTAAACCAATCCATCTTTAAATGAAACCAATCAATCAATCATCCAATCAAATCAATCAATCAATCATTGAAACCAATCAATCAATCACATCAATCAGTGAAACCAATCAATCAATGAAACCAATCAATCAATAAATAAATAAATAAATATTCTCGCCGATAGCAATCTCTACCATTTGACTTTATCTGCGAGATAACTACCAATCTGCTTTTTGCATACTATATGAAACTTCTCTATTCTCACCTTTATCTTGAGTCTGTAACGTCACATTTCCAAGAATTCTAACCATTTAGCGGATTTCGCGCTCTCCTATTGGCTGGAGCCACCTGCGACGGTTGAGTATCAGCCCGTGGCGACGAATTTTGTTTTAATCTACCGGTGAGAATAACCGCCCGAGCTCGAGAACATATCTTTCCCGTCGCATGTTGCTGAAATCAGCTCAGATACCGACCGACATCTCGTTCATAAGATGCAAAAGCGACTTACGGCGACGATATCTTTCTGATCTTCGCTTTATAAGATCGGCGGTAAGTAAATAAATAAAATAAATAAATATTGTCATACTTTGCCTTGCCGTCCGGTCTCTTGTTATCGGCGATAAGGGTGGGTTCTTTGGGTAAAGCCACACCCCCGAGAGGCGCGACTTGTGACTTGTAGGCGTTAGGAATGAGACGATTGACTGACCAATTACCTTGAGGGGGTGGAGCTTCTCTGTAATTAATAATAAAAAACTGATAAAGCTAAAATTAACGTCAGTTTCCTCACTCGAAAGCGATGTTAGTGACGCGCGAGCCCAGGAATTGAACCTCGCACATACTGATCCGCGGTCGAGTATCTTACCGACATCGCCACTGGCTCCAACCAGTAATAAGAAATGCAAAATTTGATTAAAGTATAGGCTCTAACTATAAGAAAAATGGTTTATGTACTTTAAAGCCATTGTAGTGCTATTTTTGTTATTCAATTGGTGATGTATCTAAAGTGATTTGAGAAATTAAAATCTTATTTAATATCGATGGCTGGCTGTGAGAGTGCGAATATATTTATTTTTTGCTGCATTATTACAAGTAAATACTGCAACTTATTGCATTTAACACGTAAACTTAAGTTAAATTTACTATTTCATATTACTGTAAATTGGCTTGGACTGTACCAAGGACAAGATGTGTATTATTCCAAATCGCTAGTTGTGCATTTAGAGATATTTTAATAAATTGTATAATGTAAACTGATATATGATTTGCAATTTAATCTTAAAGTAAGGTAGGAATAAAAGGTAATTTGACGTTGCTTGGTAACTTAGCCCAGTAACAGGTGACAAAGATTTATTTTTTCACCTTAGAAACTGAAATTGATATATTTGCATTCATATTACTATTTATATGTTTAAAATGACCTTTGTGCAGTGAGATATTGTGTACATTTTAGTATATTTGCGGCAGAACTGATTTTAGAATAAAATGGCAAGGTTATGAAGCTAAAATATTAAATTAAGTAATGAGGAAATGCAAATCAACATGTAATTGAAAGTTTAACCGTTATATATGGAGATATAATTTTTGGCTATTGGTGTATTCATGTAAAACTGATTTTAAGTTAGAGATAATATGACATTCAGTAAATACAGTAGATTATGTAAAGCAATAATAAAAATTACATGCATAAGATACATGCATGCAACGCAACCACTCGCGGGGTTGGGTGGAGAAATGCTTATGAAGGGCTTGATTCTGATTGGCTCTTGAGCATGGCCTCGATCAATACTATATTACCAGAGGACAGCCTATAGAATTTTAGTTCACTCCTGAAGTCTGGTTTCTACGGAATTACTAGCTGAACTTGTCTAAATATAATTCTTAAAGAATTATTGCGGTAAAACCATAAACTAGTAGATTTCATACCAGCTTATGAATTTCTGACTGCATTCGTATGAAATAGTTCTACTATACACCTTCTATAGGTCGGTGATAGTTAGCACGAAAAATACGAAATTCATTTTTGAACCGATTGTGCCTCACGGGATTGCAGATATTGTGTGGAATTGTCGTCTAACCCTTTATAGGTCGGTTAATCACGACACCATTTCAATATCTCAATTCATTGAACGTATAAATCCTTGATTGTACAGAAACGCCGATTACTAGAGTTGAATCTAGATAAAGCGTTTCCTTGTCAATTCAGGTAGAAATAGGTGCATTACAACACTCGGTGTTGGCAGTGAAGATAGAAGAAGGAAGTGAAGATAGAAGAAAGATGTGAAGATAGAAGAAAGATGTGAAGATAGAAGAAAGAAGTGAAGATAGAAGACAGAAGTGAAGATAGAAGAGGAAGACAGAATCAGGAAATAGCGAATTTCTACGAAGAACACTAATTTTCTAGTGCCTAATCTAGATAGGTGTTTCTTTCATAGAATTCAGCTAAACGACTACAATCCTGAATTCTACGGAAAGCGTGATTTACTAGTGCCTGAGTCTAGTTAAGCGTCTTTGCCTTAGATTCAGCTAAACGACTGTGAAATAACACCTCTTGTGTTAACAGTCAGAAGAAAGAAAGAAAATAACACAGAAGAGAATAATACTGAAGTTCTACGAAGAACGCTATTTTTCTAGTTGTCTACTCTAGATAGGCGTTATCCTTCTAGAATTCAGTCAGGCGATTGCAGATCCTAAAATCTATGAAAAGCGCAATTTACTAGTTGCCTACTCTAGTTAAGCGTCTTTTACACAGATTCAGCTAAACGACTGTAAAATAACACATCACGTGTTAACAGTCATAATAAAGAAGAAAAGAGGGAAAGTATCAAATCATATAAGCGAGAAGTGCCTTGAAGCCAATAACTCGTTTCCCATTTTCTATCTTTTATTTTTATTGCAAATACAGACATTTAGCTAACTGATTATAAGTATACCGACTTTATATTTATCGCCTATTTTTAGTATTTTATTAATTGTTGCGTAGTGTTCGTTTAATATTCTATTCTATCTTTATGTTTAATGTTTTAACTCGTTATATTGCTATCGTGTTTCTTTGTTAATAATAAATCGTTTAAAATAATGAATCACTAGTTTTTGTGTCAATATTCTAATTTAGTTAGAATTTATAGAGATAATTACAAATAATACACAAATACTATAAATTATCATACATTGAACGAATTAGCATGAGTTCTGTTCATAGCAGCTCCAGTCTCATTGATTTAGCCTCTGTCTATTTAACTGGCTATATGAGCAAGAAATCCTTGCATCCTCTAGGTTAATACCGCCAAAGCATGAAGAGTTGGAAAAATCGCACCCACGACTCCATTTCCGAACTCCTATAACGGAGATAGGATTGGAGAACCCAACATAACTAACCGCACGTGATTTTTGTAGGCGACAAACACAATAGACACTAGAGATGTCGGTGGTATGGTGGAAAATTTTTTATCAGTCAAAGATTAATAATCTTTGGGTGTTGGAGGTTATTCTTAAGTCCGCCAGGCTGCTATTGGAGCGCTAACAAAAGGAAACGATTACTAATAAACATGGAGAGGAAAGGGAGCAAATAACGAAAAACGTCGTTAATTCCAAGTTATGAGAGAAGTATGAGATAGACAACAAGTAGAAGAGAGAGAGAGAGAGAGAGAGAGAGAGAGAGAGAGAGAGAGAGAGAGTTACGAGCTCATGAGAGTAGTAAGAACTAGAGATAACAAGTAGAAGAGATAGAAAGAGAGAAGCGAGAGAGAGAGAGAGAGAGAGAGAGAAAGAGAGAGAGAGTAGGTCTACCTGAGATGAGAAGCTCTCTCCAGTGAGGCAGTCTCTAGTGGATCCTGATAAGCGTTTCTTCTTCCATTATATACAGCCAAGTCCATAGCAGGGTGAACAGGTGACACCTGTAGATAGATTAATCGATCAATCAATCAATCAATCAATCAATCAATCAGTCGATCACGTAATCAGTCGATTGACCAATCAATCAACTAATCAATCAATGTTCCATTAATAAATATAAAAGTAATAGATAATCTACTTAAAAATTAACTAATCAATCATTTAAAATCATCTCTAAATCATTTATCAGGTATAGATAGTTACTGAATCAGTCAGCCAGAAAGTCTGATAAATCAATCAATCAATTAACTCATTATTCATCAAGAATTACTCGTAAATCAATCATTTACTCACCACGCCTCCTCTACTGGGCTCAACCACTGATGACGTGGCAGGTCCCCCAGTAGTGACGTCATCGAAGAGCCCGTGAAGCCAGGCGGGAGGCGGGTTCCACCCGTCATAGAACCTCGGCACATAGGGCGTGACGTACCCCGCCCTGCCAACAAAGTCAGGGAAATTATTGAGCCTAAAACTTTTATAAATTAAATAATAGCAGATATACATAAATAATAATAATAATTTAATAATAACAACAATTAGAGAGCTACAGTCATCAATGACAACATCGTGCACTATTGAGACAAAATTAAGCCGGCGAGCAAAAAGAAGGTACAAAAACGGTGCAAATTCCAAAATCCAGATAGATAATCAGTCCAAAGTAAACCTGAAGGGATATACAGAGAGACAAATACACGGAAATAAAACGTACTAAGAGATACACACTCAGAGATATAAGCATACCAACAGATAAACATGAAGATACATACGAAATATCATCGTTACATAATAGATGAGGAGAAAAATAGAAGAAAATTTGTTTTTAAAAGTAATTCTTCTATAAATTGATTGATTGGTTGATTGATTGATTAACACACCTAGCAGGGATGGTCCACGTGTCACCTTGTATCTTGCACAATTCTATCTCTTTACTGTACAGCAGTTCATAGGTTGATTGATTGATTGATTGATTGATCGATATTAACACACCTAGCAGGAATGGTCCACGTGTCTCCTAGTATCTTCTACAACTCTATCTCTTTACTCGACAGCAGTTCATTGATTGATTGATTGGTTGATTGATTAACGCACCTAGCAGGGATGGTCCATGTGTCTCCTAGTATCTTTCACAACTCTATCTCTTTACTGTACAGCAGTTCATAAGTTGATTGATTGGTTGATTGAATGATTGATTAACACACCTAGCAGAAATGGTCCACGTGTCACCTAGTATCTTCCACAACTCTATCTCTTTACTCGACAGCAATTGATTGATTGATTGATTGATTGATTAACGCTATTAACACACCTAGCAGGAATGGTCCACGTGTCACCTAGTATCTTCCACAGCTCTATCTCTTTACTGGACAGCAGTTCATAGGTTGATTGATTGATTGATGGATTGATAGATTGATTGATTAATTGACTAACGATATTAACGCACCTAGCAGGAATGGTCCAGGTATCACCTAGTAGCTTCCACAGCTCTATCTCTTTACTCGACAGGCAGTTCAGCAGCAGCTCTACGGCGCCCACGCTCATCGGGGGCTCCCGAAGCCTCGAGGCGACCCCCAGGCGCGCATCGGCCTTGCTCTGCTCGACGGCGGGGTCCTGGGAAGCCTCGAGTACGAGGCTGAGGGGGGTGAAGAGGAAGTGGACGAGCTCGGGGGCGCTGGGATCTCGAATGTGGCCCCTGAGGGCCGCCAGCAGGTTGAATGAGAGGCGAAATTTCTGAAAGATGTCAACGAATTCTGCGTGGCTCGGGTTCTTGCGTATGTTCATCTTTAGCGTGAGCATGCGATCTAGAGTAGCGATTAGATGTAGGTTAAAAGTAGTTATATGAGAGTAGTGATTAGATGTAACTTAAAAGTAGTTATATGATAGTAGAGATTAGACGTAGGTTAAAAGTAGTTATATGAGAGTAGTGATTAGATGTAGGTTAAAAGTAGTTATATGAGAGTAGCGATTAGATGTAGGTTAAAAGTAGTTAAATGAGAGTAGTGATTAGATGTAGGTTTAAAGTAGTTATATGAGAGTAGAGATTAGATGTAGGTTTAAAAGTAGTTATATGAGAGTAGCGATTAAATGTAGGTTAAAAGTAGTTATATGAGAGTAGCGATTAAATGTAGGTTTAAAGCAGTTATATGAGAGTAGTGATTAGATGTAGGTTAAAAGTAGTTATATGAGAGTATAGATTAGATGTAGGTTAAAAGTAGTTATATGAGAGTAGAGATTAGATGTAGGTTAAAAGTAGTTATATGAGAGTACTGATTAGATGTAGGTTAAAAGTAGTTATATGAGAGTAGAGATGAATTGTAGATTATAAAGTAGTTATATGATAGTAGAGCTGAATTGTAGGTTTAAAGTAGTTATACAGTTCTAGAATCTACAGAAACTACTAGTTAATGTAAGAGTAAGGATGATAAACAGTTTTAAAAGTAGTTATACAATTCTGGAAACCGTAAATGAATATGGAAGGTGTCATTAAAAATAGTTAAATAACTTTCCATATATTAGTTATTAATCAGTGAATATATAAATTG
>CAJHZI010000685.1:0-7500 GCA_905160935.1 Enchytraeus crypticus | reverse complement strand
ACGTGATAAAGACGTCACAAAGTTTTGATATTTCTGTAGAAATACTTGTTATTGGATTATGTAATTAATATATCATAGACAAACCTGATGCAGCAGGTGTAACATGTTGAGATGTGGCGTCTGTAGCCCTTGATCTACATATACAAATACATAAACATGTATAACACATACAAACACATAACACATATATAACACATACAAACACATTACATATGTATAACACATACAAACATATTACACATGTATAACACATACAGACACATTACACTTGTATAACACATACAAACACATTATACATGTATAACATACAAACACATTACATATGTAGAGAACATACAAACACATTGACATGTTTTGCATATACAAACACATAAATATAATGTGATGCATACATAGTCCTATACTTACAACGTACGTATAGGACGGTTGTATCCATGTTTTACGGGATATGTTTGCAGTATGCTTTCTTCATAACTATACACACAAGTTTACACATAAGGAAGTGGCATAACGCTGATTGCAACTATATGACAATTTATTATTTGATCAGAAGCAGATGAGTTATTACTAGGGGTGAGTGGTAAAAAGATATTTGGCTTCACTTTCATTCGGCTGGAGCCAGTGGCGATGTTGGTAAGACACTCGACCGTGGATCGGTATGTGCGTGGTTCAAATCCTGGGCTCACCCGTCTCTGACATCGCTTTCGAGTGAGGAAGCTGACGTTAACATTAACTTTACCAGCTTTACCATGCCGCTACACCACTAACAGTACAGCATAAACAGACGTTAAATTTTCGTTTACTGAAGCAAAATCAGAGGCATGTTTCTAAAATGGCGGTCAGGAGAAATAATCTCAAGCGCCCCACCTCATATAGTTGTTGTATTCAGGGGGGCGTCCTCCCATTTCCTCCCTCAAAGATGTCTACAGAACCTCTCTCTACTTTATTTACGTTTTCTTTAGTTAGATTTATATCTCAATGTATCTGTTTATTTGGCTCGATCTGTGGTGAATCCTTGTTAATCCGCTTACTTGTATCCGTTTATATGTCTCCGTTTAATTATATCTGCTGATTAAAATTTGCGAGGTCTTGCCTTGATAATGAATTAAATGAATGAATGAATGAATGAATGACTGAGAGAGTGAATGAATGAATGAATCAATGAATCAACGAATCAATCAATCAATCAATCAATCAATTAATTAATCAATCAATCAATTAATCAATCAGTTACATAATTAATTAATCAATCAATCAATATATCGATCGATCGATGATAAGAACTACTGACTGCCAGTAGCTGCAGGTTCTATTTATATGACGAGGATTAATCGCTTCTATATAGCACGACTGCGACTTTACTAATGTCGCCTCTAATTTAGGAACTGGACGTTAAATATAAAATGATAATTCTTGGCAGTTGTTCTAATTAAATGAGGATAATTTAAATTACTGCATTAATTTAACTATTTGTTGAATTCACTTTAAATATTATCTTTGCTACTTCTTGAAATTACTGCTCCAGTGATTCTTAAGTAGAGATAGGCAATTGACAGCTGCGTCATCAAATACCTTAGTTATTACCTTAATTTTTATTCTAAAAAACCTCAAATTAATGTGCCAATTATGACTCGGTGATAGGCAAGACAGGTTTAATGTGGGTTCTTTGACCACTTCACATACTTTTGGTTCGGGATCATCATAAAATAGGATTGTGATCCGTTATTCCTAACTCAAAATAAGGATTGTAATTTATTAATCGAGTACCCAATTCTTCAGTATTAACCCTTCCTGCCTAGTTCTGTCGCTAATGCCCTAAATCAGGTGTTTGAATTTATCGAATAATAATATAATTACATATAGGCTATGGAATAGTCAAGGAAATGTTCTGTAAATTTTAAACTGAATCTAAAGTGAAGAAAGAGCTAACATACTGTTCTATCATGAAACATCCTACTATACGAATATGATAAATAAGTAACCATAGGAACTATATGCAGATAAATTAAGTTACTAACACATACGTTATTTACACGCTATAAAGTATATACATCTAAACACAGCCTTGCAGGAACATACGGTATAATACCCTCTCATGCGTGTCGACTGCCAAACACGCCTCGCTGGCCCCATAGGCTGACGTAGGGCAATGTTGAAGACGGGCTTATCAGGCCTTGTGGGTTTCCCTTATGAGATCTGTACAGAATTTGAAGACTACGAGAACATTTTACAATAAAGGAAGTCCGGTGAAATCTATTTTCGCAGAAACATTCGATATATTCAAGTGTCTTGTTGTGAGACTTAACACGGATTCACATAAATCTGAGTACACATACATGTAACTGTGGGTTGAGCTCGTGGTTTGTTGGACTGCTGTTCAACAGCGGATCAGTAGGTGCAGGGTTCAAATCCAGTGCTATAGCATTACTGACATGGTATAAGAAACTCGTTGAAAATATTTACATTGTATATTCGCTTTTTCGCTTTTCAGCAAACAATGTTTTATTAAATTGTATCTATACGAGATTCTTTTGTCATCAACTCACTCGAAATCAAACTTATCTCTCTCTCTCTCTCTCTCCCTCACCTACTTAATATCTCTCTCTTCCTCTCTAACTCTCTCTTCCTCTCTCTCTCTCTCTCTCTCTCTCTCTCTTGATGTTTTTACAAACACCAGATCCTAGGTACATATTCCAACACTCTCTCTGCTGTCATGCCCACTAAACAAAGATCAGCTGTTCAATTGTTTTTCTTTCTTAATTTATTCCTCCTCAAAGCAAGTCACAATTAGCTATAAGTCTTAAGTTATTAGTCTTATAAAGTCTGCGTTATGATATCTATGTAATTTGTTTACTCTCCTCCTGGCTATTTGCTTTTGAGTTCTTTCACTTATTCTGCAGTATCCCGGACAAAACACGACATACTAATGGAACAATTATTGCCGATTAGGCAACTGTGTTCATCAATTTTTTAAAATTCCTGTTGAAAATATTTAGATTCTTTACGTCATTTAATTCTGTAATATTCATGAAAGACAAATCGTTCTAGAAACAGATCCACAATCATGTCCCTTAACGTCCATTCTCCGAGATGCACCCTCTCTTTCAATCCACATCCTATTTCTAAACTATTATTTTGATCTGAGTGAAGAACAAAAGGTAAAGCTGGTAAAGCTAATATTAACGTCAGTTTCTTCACTTGAAAGCGATATCAGTGACGGCCGAGCCCAGGATTTGAACTCTGCATCTACTGATCCGCGATCGAATATCTTACCGACATCGCCACTGGATCCAGCCAAACTACTAGAGTTATTTCTGAAGGAAGCCTCGAGTCACTTAGTCTGTTAGAGTTATTTCTGAAGGAAGCCTCTAGTCACGTGGTGTAGGGCCCATAATGACCAGCCCTGTAGTTAGGGTAAGGGAGGCCGGGCATAAAGCACTGGGCTAATAATAGTCGTCATAATAATAATCTAAATAACGGTCACGAACAACTCAAGCTATTGGAATAAAAACAGAAAAATCTCTGTATTTGGCTAGCTAGAGATTCTTCTGGATATTGAATCACAACTGTAATGATCTTCTTATTTTCCTATCCTAGGCTGTTGCTCGCTCATAAGTCGAGGAATTTATGCTTTAACGTCACGCAGTGAGAACACCTACGATCAATTGTCAAAGTGATTCTGTTGCAATGATTAAAATTTACCTGCAGCATGCCAAAAATGTCAGAGGAACGCTTCTGAGAGAGTTTGATATTTGTTAATCTCGCCCAACTCGAAAAAATAAATTATGTCTAAACCTATGAATTAAATCTGGGTATTAAACCCATGCTTTAAAATATCGTATGTATGCTTTAAAAGTATAAAGCCTGGAGTTTTAAACCGTATGATTGTGCCAATCTCGACAGCTATTACACATACCAGCAATGTTCCGTACTTGCTACGTAAACGTCAACAGCTAAGGTTGTATTTGTGGATTTCAGCATATTGCTGTGGCCAATGCAACGAGACAAAGTTTTATCATATCATATATCAAAGTTTTATCATTAGCATCGCAACAGCATTCCAGCTAACAGAGTTTACTTTAGACCCAGCTGATATCAGCTTACTGTAATATCAGCTAATTTCAGCTTACTTTAATCCCAGTTAATATCAGCTTGCTTTAATCCCAGTTAATATCAGCTTGCTTTAATCCCAGTTAATATCAGCTTGCTTTAATCCCAGTTAATATCAGCTTGCTTTAATCCCAGCTAATATCAGCTTACTTTAATCCCAGCCAATATAAGCTTACTTTAATCCCAGCTAATATCAGCTTACTTTAATCCCAGCCAATATAAGCTTACTTTAATCCCAGCTAATATCAGCTTACTTTAATCCCAGCTGATATCAGCTTACTTTAATCCCAGCCAATATAAACTTACTTTAATCCTAGCTAATATCAGCTTACTCTAATCCCAGCCAATATAAGCTTACTTTAATCCCAGCTAATATCAGCTTACTGTAATCCCAGATTCTCAGCTTGTATTAGCTCACTTTATTTTCAGCTATCACCAAACCTCATTATTATGTAGAGACGTTTGTAGAATAAGATCTTAGGATTAATCAGCCTTAGCCGCCTGCTAAACAAGTGCATTATTGACAGTGTCGGGCTGAGTCATAATTAGGCAGAACAACTCGTGCACTTAACACCCGAATGATCGGATAATCTTTTGTAGAAGAGATCTTTGTTGTCTGATCAATTGACTCCGCCTACTCTGTATTGTAATATCTGACTCCGCCCACTCTGTATTGTGATTGATGACTCCACCCACTATGTACTGATCACGATATAGAGGTAATTATTCGATGAACTAAAGTGTAGCGGGTCTACATTCTTTTAGCATTGTCACGAATTTTTGTTAATACAAATCAATTACAATATCATAAATTTACTGTTAAATTTGACCGACTGATATAATTGTGGCTACAATTTTTAAAGTGATTGATTGATTGATTGATTAGTGTCTATTACTTAGCATTATTAATAGTATCACGTGACAACGTTTGTCAACTTGAAATTGATAGATATAGGCCCTACATAGAAAGATACAAATAAATAGGGGATTGACTGACGCTGTGGTGTTGGACTGAGAGGAGTAGAGAAAGCATATTCGTATCCCTACGATAGCTAAACTGGGATTAAGATGAATGTTACGATGGTGATAAATTGATAGATATACTTGTATAGCAAAAAAATTATATTTAACGGAGTGATTATATATTATCTATAGGTTATTCAATGACTAATTTATTTATATACATGTACGCTTAGTGTTGCTTATTGTTTCTAACCTAATAATTTATAAACGATTTCAGAAATAGCTATAAGTTTTTCGATTATATTTCGATCGAAATTTAAACATTTCGATCCAATTAAAACTCTCAAATGTCAAAGAAATATTTACATGAATTCCCACATGTCCAAATTGGAATCTCGAACATCACCATGCAGTCACTCCAAGAGAGTACTAGAGAAGTAGCAGGAGCTTATGCTGGTGCTTCTGATTGCCTCCTACGCCAATTTTTTCGCTAAACCTAAACACTCTTTATCAGATGACGTTATTCTCTCATCCAATGACGTCATATTCTCGTCTGATGACGTCATACTGTTGTCTGATAACGTCAGGCTCTCGCTAGGCTCTTCCCTATTTTCTGCCCAACCGCCCTTGCGATAGAATTTGTTTGTCAGTAGACGCATGAGCGGCACCGTCATCCTTGTCACTCTCGCCTTAGTTGTGTCATATTTGGGCGGAAGCTGTGAGTTGTGCGTGGTTTCGAGAGCTGAGTTCATTGATTTTTCTCGAACTGACCTAGATCTTGATGCAGAGTCTGGGGCTCTTCTGAAGTGCCAGTAGTCCGTCTTCCAAGGATGGAGTTGCCGTAAATTAATCCTCCCAGATCCGAGGAATTGTTGGAATGGTCCAACCCCATCTGTAGTTGTCTGTTCCATTTCCTCCTTCACATTTTTCACCGATTCATTAATTGGTTCATCTACATTTTTGTTAATTTTTTCCATTTGTAACTCCCTATCCCGTTCAAGAAATTCTCCCTCATCCGAATTCGAGTGGCTCATAGTTTCATCAGCAAATCTGTTGAATAATCTAAATATTTGATCCCCATTGCTGTTAAACTTTTTCCAAGAAAAGTCAGTTTTTGCGTCAGAGCCCTGTTTGGCCCTGTGCCAAGTTCTCTTGCCTGTGAAGTGAACGGCCTGGCAGTGGCATAGGTTGCCTCCTAGGCCTCTCATACACAGCTTAGCGCACACGTGATCGTTCAAAGCTCCGCCCACTTCGCCGCCATTGGCTCGCAGCGAGCTGTAGTCGTCGTGTATATCGTCCAGCAGCTGCTCTGCGGAGTTTGATTGACAGCACAGCTGAAGAATAACGACCAATAGCTGCAGGTGCAACAGTTGCGCGGTAAATCTGAAGAACATCTTCTGAGTCCTTGTGGATTGGTAGCTTATTGTCCTAACGGTTTCTAAATAAACATCAATCAATTAAGAGTTAAGATTTTAAGAAGCTCCTCTCTATGTTGTGCCATAGCTTAAAAACATCAATCGTAGCCTCAAAGCCGATCAGACTAAAATCAACTGGGTTACTCTTGCACTGGATTCATTAAAGCGATCATTTCACAATGATTTAAATCCATTAAATCTGAACCACAACTCTGACCCGAAGAATCAAATAAAACCACGTAGGACTTGTTATGACTTGTTAACTATGACTTGTCATGACTTATTATGACTTGTTAATTATGACTTGTCATGACTTGTTATGTCTTGTTATGACTTGTCATGGCTTGTTATGACTTGTTATGATTTGATATGACTTGTCATGACTTGTAATGACTTGATATGACTTGATATAACTTTGCACACGGAACTCCTTGCGAAGCCACTTTTGCCACAAGAAAAGGCGCGGCTGCTCGCAGTGTCGGCCCCCCATAGTGGAGACTGGATCAAGGCTTTACCAATCTCATCATGCGGCCTCCGTCTGGACGACGAAGCAGTCAGAGTCGCGGCCGGTTCTTCGTCTGGGCACTACCTTATGTGAGCCACACAACTGCATTTGTGGTGTCTCAGTCAATGCGTTAGGCAGTCACGGCCTGTCGTGCAAGCGTAGTGCCGGTAGAATCAGCAGACATCAGTTCATAAACGACTTGATCTGGCGCGCCCTGAGTCGAGCGAATATCCCAGCCATTAAAGAGCCCCTGGGATTGATCCGCACTGATGGTAAACGTTCAGACGGTGTCTCTCAAATACCATGGGCAGAGGGGAAGTGTGTTAGCTGGGACGTCACTGTTACGGACACTTTCTCCGTTAGCAATCTCGGCCTTTCTTGCGCTGCTGCTGGTGCTGCAGCAGAGGCCGCGGCTAATAGGAAAACTCTGAAGTATGCCGAAATCTCTGGCAACTATATCTTCATGCCTAGTGCCTTTGAGACCCTGGGGCCCATCAACTCTCTCGC
>CAJHZI010000684.1:482500-512333 GCA_905160935.1 Enchytraeus crypticus | reverse complement strand
GAATACTGGAGGAAGGGGATTGGGTGAAGCTCATCCCGGAGGCGTTGTCTGAAAGTGTCCGCAAGTCCATGAGTTCCGTAAGCTTTCAATATGTTCTTTGGACTGATTTTCTGCTTTTTAGAATTTGCACCTTTTTTCACCTTCATTTTGCTCGCCGGCTTGATTTTGTCTCAATAGTGCTTGATGTTGTCATTGATGACTGTAGCACTCTAATTGTTGTTATTATTTGTGAATTTAGATTTCTAAAGGGACAAAATTTTCTTTAATGCTGGGATTTTTCAATAAATTTGACACAATATTCGCGTACATAGCAGACCTAGGTGCAGAAAAAAAAAAAAAAAATGTTTCCAATGATGCTGCACAAAACAAATTTTGTGATAAAAATGGGCCACATTGTGATTGGAGAGGCACTACTGCATGGTATTTAATTCAGTTTTCAGTGAATACTCAAAGGTGTTAGTAGTAGATTTGCTCTTTAGCTAATACGAGATTTATATTTAAATTTGTATTTATATTTAAATATATTTATATTTAAATATATTTATATTTAAATATATTTATATTTAAATAAATTTATATTTAAATATATTTAAATTTAAATATATTTATATTTAAATTTGTACTCAATGTCTGTGAGTTGATCGAGCACAGATGAAAAAACAAGTTAAGGACGACTATATCACTGAATTCTGGCTTGATATAGACGCTTGAGATATTTGGAATAACAAGCCGATTTTTATAATTGCGATCATTTTGTCATATTGTTCAGCACTTTCTCGATATCTTGAAATCATTCCAAAATTTAAATTGAGTAAATCAGAACAAAAATTTAATTTCAGGATAAAAAATAAAAATACCAGATGCTATATGTATTACAACAATCTACCCTGACCTTTTTTGATCATCGGACTGGCTTTCTTTTAGGACCTTATTTCTCCTCAGCACATTTTTTGCAGATTGGTTTGGGTGAATTGATCTGCAGTGATGTGTGCTGTTGGGGACGTCCCTGACATCATCTTGGATGAGGAAAGTGACTTTAAACTATTATTACTGTTATTTATTATTTAACGATTTAAAACCTGCATTATCAGGAAAAGTGCCTTAAGAAAGCATTTGTGCTGTCTGGCGCAGTGTTTCGTTATGTTATGATATCTGTTGCAGTTCATTGACGGAATAGGTGTGATCACTGACGCTAACACTGCCAGCAGATTTGTGGTGGTTCGGTTCGACAAGTCTCTGTTCACTATCAGGAGTTTTGACGTCATTTCAAAGGTTTAAAAGTTTTAAGATTCCTAGATTTCTATTATTTTTCTTATATTTATTTTTATATTTCTATATATATATCTATATATATATATATATATATATATTTATAGATCTATTTTTAATGTATATATATATATATATTTATTATATTATACAGTATATAGTATATATATATATAATAGATATATACTGTATATATATATATATATATATATATATACAGACTGGGGCATAAAAAATAATCCCCTAGCGAAATCTCAATAACTTTCAGAAAAATTAAAATATCTTTACGAAATTTACAGGGTTTCTAGGGGAGGAATTTCTGCGTATATCCTGCAAATTTGGTTAAAATATTTTAGTAATTACGAAATTACAGCATTTCAAGAAAAAAAGTGCCAAAATCAATTTTAACAAGGCTTTTTGATATGATAGTCGTTCCTTTTTAAAGAAAATATCGACCCTGAATAGGGCCCTTTACTTAAATGGTGGAGTATAAGCCTGCACTACCTTGTTAGCTACTCCAATAAAATATGCTTAAAATTCGTTCATCTGTTTAAATAAATCCTAAAGTTTGGAAAAAAATTCCGGTACTTTTGTTTAAATAAGCCTTGATATATCTTATTTTAACAATTTTCCGAAGAAATGCTGTATTTTTGTTACCTCTGAATATATTTTCATTAAATTTGCAGGATATATGCAGAAATTTCTCCTCTAGAAGCCCCAAATATTTTATAAAACTATTTTGAGTTTTGGCCAAGTTATTAAGACTTTTGTTAAAAAAGGCCTTGTTAAAATTGATTTTTGCACTTTTTTCGTTGAAACGCTGTAATATTTTTACTGCTCAATAGATTTTCATCAAATTTGCAGACGATATGCAGAAATTCCTCCTGCAGAAGCTACAAAAATTTTGTAAAATATATTTTCAGTTTTGTTGAAGTTATTGAGATTTCGCTAGGGGATTATTTTTTTTTGCCCCAGTCTGTATATATATATATATATATATATATATATATATATATATAATATATATATTTTTATATTTTTAAGATTAAGATTTCTAGATTCATGAGTGTTCAAACTAAAGAGAGATTAAGAACATAATCTGCTATTTAGATAAAAATTGTGATTGTTTTTATTTTGTTATACTTTTGACTATTTTGATGATTTTATTTATAGGATCATGACTAGATTTATCATTACCTTATATATAGACAATACGTCCATTGTTAGGCAATATGTCAACAGTCCCTAATATCACCCTCGAACGAGGAAGCCGACGTTAAGCCATGACTCATCATTTTTAATTCATAAAAGCAATATTTGTTACACAGTGCATTCAAAGAATTTGATATCTCTGTGAATAGTTTATCATAATATATGAATTAATACAGACTATTAAACAAAACGATATGCGTATGAAATCCATTCGTTGATAGAAAGCTGCAGATATAAGATATTTATAATCCATGCTACCTATTATCACGTTTTCTACGTTGAGTCCGGGAAAATTGAGATGGATATTCCGTTACCGTCTTATACTCGTAGGTGGGGAATTTAATAGCAAAATATTTAATAACATAATAAATATTTGTAACATGAGGTATCATAATGTGATGAGAAATACTTATATAATGGTATAATAACTTATTATTTGTTAATATCTTCTAACAGAATAAAATAAAAGTTAAAAACAATAATGTATTTATATCGATATACTATTTCTACTAGCTATATTTCCAGATTAATTTTTCTTACCATTTTTTCTATTATTTTAGTCTGTAATTATAACTATTTTATTTTTTGCATTCAGGTGAGGAAGTTTAGAAGGGGCGATACAGTAAAAATATTAGCTCATAGAGAGAGAGTAAAAGAACTTCAGGAGCATCATGGAGGATGGGAAGATGATATGGCTCAGGTAGACCTACTTTCTCTATCTCTGTCTCTATCTCTGTCTCTCTCTCTCTCTTTATCTCTCTTTGATACTATGGCTCAGGTAGATCTTCTCTCTCTCTCTCTCTCTCTCTCTCTCTCTCTCTCTCTCTCTCTCTCTCTGTCTCTCTCTCTATCTCTCTCTCAGTGCACTGCCTACTGGGAGGTCCATGGTATATAACGCCTCCATTCATCTCTATCGTCCGTTTTCCTCTTCATTTTCACATGTGAGTGGATCTTTAAATCATCTATAACATTCCTTTTGATATGCCATTATTCTTAGGGGATTCTGCTTAAGACAAGGTGGACCCCCTATGCCATCCTCAGCTTCCACTAACATTTATTGGACAGGGTTTGGACCTAATATCCTGTTTAAATTATAGTGATAGTTTTACAGGAGTTGTTCCTACGTCAAATATTATAATAATCCAATTACTGCATTTTAATTGTACGATAACAAACAATCTCTTGAATACTACCGCTTGTTCACTAACATAATTCAATAATAGCTACTTCGACTTTGAGCCAGTGGCGATGTCGATAAGATATTCGACCGCGGATCACTATGTGCGGGGTTCAAATCCTGAGCTCGCCCGTCCCTGATATCGCTTTCGAGTGAGGAAACTGACGTTAACATTAGCTTTTCCAGTTTTTTAAGCGACTTACATACGGATTGTGCCTGTGTTTCTCCTTGACTTCTAGTCTCTTGGAAAGACTGGAAGCGTGTTAGCGGTCGATACTGACGGAGACGTGAAGGTCAGGTTTTCAGATAGGACGTTTTGGACCTACAACCCCGTGTGTTGCATCCTTACGCAAGCCGCTTCTGATTCAGCCAGTATTGCTGACAGCGTTAATGATCCTAGTGCAGAGTTAGGTATGCCTTAGTCTTCCTCTCTCTCTCTCTCTCTCTCTCTCTCTCTCTCTCTATTAGACTATATGTCTTCACATGTTAATCTGGATGATAAATAGATGATATAGTAATTTGTAGGTTTAAGGCAAAACTGATTCGGCTCAAATTCAGTGACTTTCGTAAAATTAAATGGTTACATGAACTTTGCAACACATCCAAAATTCTCTCGTGTGTGGTTTTGCAAGTCCTCTAAACTTCAATCTCGCTCTCTTTCTCTACTTCCTCTTCACTGGCATCCTGTTAATCTACGCATAAAATGTCAAATAGCCCTGTTAAGTTTTCAAAACTCTGCGATTTCGCAAACCTTCTTACTTATCTAAAATCTCTTTTCCCTATCGTCCCTTAGCCTACATATGCTTCGATCCAGCGATGCCAATCTTCTCTCTCACAAAAACTGTTCACATCCGCGGGCAGAAGCTCCTCCTCCTGTTCTTTCTCAAGCAAGTTTAAGACATATCTCTCCCATTCATAGGTATACATGCACTCTATCTACTCTGACCGTCTTTAGGTCACTGGACTGGCATCGTTTAAGACCCTACTCTTCTTCAGCTCATTTCCCTTCTTTTATCGGTTTTTGTGAATTGATCTGCAGTAATTTACGATTTGGAAATGTTCCTTGCAAAGGAATCGGAATTAAATCTTTATTATTATTACTGTTTGACTGATTGATTGCAGAATCTTTAGGCCTGTTAATGAACCTACTGCTAGGCCTACCAGTGCCTCAGCCAGAAGTTTCGTTTAGTCCGGAGAGACTAATTCAGGAGGCCTATAAGGGAAACACAAAAAACGTGAAAGCTATCCTACAGTCACATCCGAGTCAGGTATGGTGTAGAATTTAATGCAGAACTTCTTATTTCACTGATTAAAAAAGCTAACGCTGATGTTAACGTCAGTTTCTTCACTCGAAAGCGATGTCAGTGACGTGCGAGCCAATGATTTGAACCCCGCACATACTGATCCGCGGTGGAGTGTCCTACCGACATCACCACTGGCTCCAGCCAGTTGAATGATGAAATAGAAACGGTCATGCAAATTCCGTCTTGCAATGTAATCAAACCGTTGAGGGAAGAACGTGTAAATTCAAACACTTAGTGTTATAAAATTCTAAGTTAACTCGAGCTTACTAGAGCTCTTCTTTCTAGCGATCTACCAAGTGGCAGATATAAGGCTCATATTCATACTCATGGTCTGCTTTCACGCATCATAAAGAGCACTCAATAGATCAATAAATTAATCCCTTCACATAATGCTTCGTCTTAACCGTACCTTATGTTACTTACCGTAAGCTGCACGTGTCGCAAAGGGCGACTTAACTAGAGCTGAGGAAGGAAACGTGAATCCATATCAAAAGCAATTCAATTCCAAGCTATAGGCTACGTTAGAGTGTAGCTAAGAATTGTCCCTTTATGAAGAAATTAACCTGCTAAACGATGTAGCGCACATTTTGGAGCCCAAAAGCAGAATACGAATAGGAATATGTGCCTTGGACTTGCCATTTAGCAGAACACTATAGAAAGATAAGCTGTGCGCAACTTAAGAGCAATATTGCTTCTGAAATGATTTCTAGTTGTCTTCATAAGTTCCTATTTAGGGGTATTATGCTACACTTGCAGTTAACTACTGGTTTATTCTTCTGTTTTCCGAACAAGCACCAAAAATATAGGAAGAATTTATTTCTCAATCTGTTTGAAAAATATCGATATTTCTTGAGCCAATGCTGTTGAGCTTAGATTAAATAAAATAATTGTATTAAAACTTATTAAAATATCGTTTAAAGTTTAGACAAAAGCACATAGAGATGAAAAAGAGTCTAAATTGATTGATTGGAAAACGTATCTGCCTTGGACTTGCCATTAGTCATTGAATTGATTGATTGGAAAAGTTATATGCCATGGACTTGCCGTTAAAAAGCTAAAAAAAGCTAATGTTGACGTCAGTTTATTCACTGGAAAGCGATGTCAGTGAGCCCAGGATTTGAACCCCGCACATATTGATCCGTGGTTGAATATTTAACCGACGTCGCCACTGGCTCCAGCCGTAAACTAGGCAGTGTACTAAGAGAAGAGAGTTAAACTTGTAGTCTAAATTGATTGATTGGAAAGGTTATTTGCCATGGACTTGCCGTTTGGCAGTATACTAAGAGAAGAGAGTTATACTTTTATCTTAAATTTGATGGATTGGAAAACTTATATGCCATGGACGTGCCGTTAGACAGTAAACCAAGAGAGGAGAGTTATGCTTTTAGTTGTGTATGTGTGTAAGGTGGACTCGAAGTTCAAAGATAAGACGTCTCTACAGATTGCCAGTCATCAAGGTCACTTGTCGACCGTGAAAGTCCTCTTGGATGGAGGCGCTCAACCCGCTATTCAAGATGATGAAGGAGACACTTCCTACCATTTTGCTGTCCAAGGGTAAATCGCCGGTTTTCTGCACTATCTCTCTCTCTCTCTCTCTCTCTCTCTCTAGTGTTCATTCTGCCAAGTGGCAGGTCCACTGGTCCAATGTACATATTCTTACTCTGAATCTGCTCTCACGCTGGATAAAGAGCAGTCCATAGATAAAGAAGTCAATTCCTTCGAAAAAAGCAATGCCTCATCCATACATTATGTATCCTATGGCTTGGGAAGTATACGGCTTCTGAGGTGTTTCCTGTTGTCGTATTCTATTCTTGTTTATACGCCTGATATGGCTCGTGCTATTTACGGCTGGTCTATTGGTCCTAGAAATAGTACGTCAGCTGTGCGTTGTGCGATGAAAAGTTAAAAAAAAGTATCGTCGGCTTCTTGCTTTAGAGCACTCTTTTCTTTTGCAAAGGCTTTCAATGACTTTGCAAAGATTTCATGCCGTCTGCTTCAGCAAGTATCAAGTAGCCGGGCGGCGATTCAGAACGTATTGCTCGAATCGTTTTTATCAAACCTCGCCTTTTTACACCCGGGCTAAAAATAAAAAATTAAATAATAATAATAATAATATATTGGCATAGGCAGAGTTATTGCAAAACAAAACGGCGATAAGCGAAAGACCTCTTTTCTTTGGCAAAGACATTCCATGACTTTTCTTTGCAAAGTCAAATATAGTATTAATATTTTTATAGATTTTTAAAGGAGTATAATTATGTATTATTTCTATAGGAATAAGCCTAACGTTCTTGCAGCATTGTTGAATAAGTCCACTAGTGCCATTGACGTAGCCAACAATCATGGCTCTACGGCACTTCACGTGGCAGCTGCTAAAGGGAGCGTCCTCTGTGTCAAACTTCTGCTGGGTAACAACGCCAACGTCAATGTTGTGGTAATCTTAAACTCCTCAAATCTCTGCTAACTTACACGATGTCAATAAATTAATGACTCTGAATTTATAAACTCGAACTCTAAGTCATAATAATGATAATAATAACAATAATAAAGGTTTAAGGTCCGTTTCCTCACACAAGAAAGATAGATAGAGAGGGAGAGAGAGAGATATGTGTTTATTTCAGCATCAACACCAAGTCACTGACAAATACAAATAGAAATAAAACATTTAAAACATTTAAATGTTTCAAATAAAACATTTTTATTTCATTTAACATTTGAATGAAATAAAATAAAAAATTCCAAGAGACACAGGGTATCAAACAAGTATGATGTCAGGGACGTCAGTGTAATGCATCAGAGGTTTATATTAAATACAGCCGCAGTCAAATTTAAAGACAACAACAGGTTGCTAATAATTTTATCAATTCACACACATTTTAGAATTAATGTTTGAACTATGCTGTCATAATATTGATACAGATTCTATGTTTACATTTTACGGCAGTAACTGCTTTGACTGCCATTAAATGGACGTGCAGTTCTCTAATGTCACGTTTTTCCCAAGCTAAAGGCTACATTAGGGTTTGAAAAAGGCTTAGCCTTTGAGATCAACTTATTGATCAACGGAGTGGCTATACATACATTAAGAGAGAAAGAGAGAAAGAGAGAGAGAGAGAAAGAGAGAAAGAGACAGAGAGAAACTAACCACTCGAGATTGACCAAGGAGATTACCCTTACATGATAATCATCATCAACAACAACCACTTCCCTTGAAACCAAGTTTAGCTGGGGTCGGGATACTAATGGACCTTCTTCACTCCTTTCAGTGGAGTGGGGAACTTTTCCATTTGCTTAAGAAAATTTTGTTGCTCCTTCTGGAGTCTTGGTGCTTATCAACCGACTACCCTCTCCGATGTTGGTTTAGATCTTAATGCTTTGTCGACTTTTACGACACGTGCATTCTACGGTTGGTCTGGTCTTCAGGTACTCCGACACACAACAATTTATTATCTAGGAGTAAAACCCCTAGGTAATGGAATGTTTGTATCAACAAGTCATTGGATTAATAATAATAATAACAAAGGTTTAACGTCCGTTTCCTCATCCAGGGATGATGTCAGGGACGTCCCCAACAGCACACATCACTGCAGATCAATTCACCCAGACCAATCTGCAAAAGAAATGTGCTGAGGAGAAGTTTGGTACTAAACGAAAGCCAGTCCGGTGATCAAAAAAAATGGCCAGGGTAGATTAACACAACATTGTTTATGTGGTGACAGGACAGTGATGGGGACCCGGCCATTCATGAAGCCATACGCCGTTTTAATATGGACGTACTGGAGCTGCTGATAGCGTGCGGGCGATGCGACTACAGAATTAAAAACAACGCCGGGCTAAACGCGCTGCATTTTGCCGCTGTCCGTAAAAACGCCGTGTAAGTACTTTAGATGGAAATCGGCTTTTAGTTGATGTAGTATACAGTTAGAATTAGTTTCAGTTCTCATCCTGGGTTAGATATTGTACCGTTGATTCATATTGTAAAGATGTATTAGTGTGCAGTAGTCGCTGGTCAATTAAAAGTTTAATAAAGTTGATTCCTTTGTTGATTTAAGAAGAAACTTTCATGCTATCGGCAGTGATAACCTAACATAACAATCACTGTGTCAGCACAATTGCTTAAGATCCACATAATGCACACCTGGTTATTAATTAATGTCCTTTAAATAGATGGCATTTACCCTAGACTTTGACTTAAACTTTCTTTAAATCTGACTGGAATGAGCAAATAATTATAACCAATGTTATAGAATTCATATTATCTTTATTACTTGTTATTAAAAATGTCATGATATGCATATAGAAATATTATGAAATAGCCATGAGTAAGCCGGAATTTCTTAAATCCTTTCTGCTAACATATTTAAATTTCTTTAGATCTCTTCTTAAAGGTTAGACTCAACGGATCTAACTGGAAGGTTTTAAGTTTGAGGTTTCGAAGACAGACAAGCTTTCGATAGCGGATTTAATGTGCTGTTAATTAAGTTAAATAACGATCTAATGTAAGATCAAGGATTATCATTAATACATTTAAAAAGCCTGTCTTTAAATCATGTCTGCAATATAAAATAATATAATTCCTTTACAATTGGCGTGTTTGTGTCACCTTGTGTGCATATTAGTAGAGGTCATAGAAGGTAGAATGGAAGGGAAAAGAGACAGGTGCAGGCCGATATTAGGTATGTGAGATGATTTAAAGACCCACTCATATGTGGAAATGAAGAGGAAAGCGAAGACAGAGAAGAGTGGAGGCTTTATATACCATGGACCTGCCAGTGGGCAGTGCAGTAAGAGAGAGAGAGAGAAAGAGTGTACATATTAAAACTATATTATGAAATCAGAACATGCACGTGTCATTGAAACTTTCTCTGATATTATCCTCGATACTTTAGAGAGAGAGAGAATGAGAGAGAGAGAGAGAGAGAGAGAGAGAGCGAGAGAAAGAGAAGTTTGTTTAATTTCAATAATATTTTAATTTTAAAATTTCTTTAGAGCGCTAGAGAAGTTGCTAAAGGCTGCACCGAACCTGGTGAACGTTCAGATGTCTAAGCATTTATAAAAAAACGAGTGGAGGGGGGGGGGGGGGGGGTCAGTGCGGCCCTGCTATCCAGGCCTCTATGCGGGGAGCTCTCAGGATATAGAGGATCAGCGTGCTTGGTTCGTCAATATGCTGTTAGTGACATTCACTAATTAATAATAATGATAATAATAATAGATAATAATATTTTCTTTATAAAGGCCGTTTGATGACCTCAGTAGGGCCGGGCGTCATGATCATGCACGATGAGTGCTCGAACGTTTTATCAACACCAGGTTCTTGTAGACACCGGGGTTAAAACTTAAATATATTAATATAAAATCAATAAAAAAATAATAAGAAATAATAATTTTGGATAATCTAACATTCACTGCTGGTTTACGCCTAAAATGGACTTATAAATTTCCTAACGGATTTACTAATGTATATTAAAAGGGATAGATACCAACCTAGTTGATTCATTTCCTATATACTACGTGTTTCGTTTTTTTAGTCAGGCTATAAATTTATCAGTACAAATTAGTCATTATTTTCTACAAGTATCTTTTCTATGATCTAAACGTTCATATTTAGAATTTCGAATTCAGCCTCAATGTGTCTCTCTCTTAGTGTACTGCCCACTGGCAGGTCCATGGTATATAACTTCACTCTATTCTGGTGTGATGTTCCATTATTTCATGGGGATTGTTCAAATGCATATAATATTATTACAGCTATTTAGCTCTTGTTCTCTCTCTTTCTCTCGATCTCTCGCTCTTCCTCTCAGCTCTCTTTGGTGTTTTTCCAAATGACAGTTCCATAATACACATTCCTACTCATAGTCTGCTTTCAAACTCAGTGCGAGCACATCATCGACCAATTGATCCGATCACTGAGGCTAACATTTCACAACTCCTAATTCCTATGGCAGGCCTAAAAGATTAGTTTAATGTGTTTATGTTGCTCTGAACATCACAAGTTGTAAACTGATTGTGAAGAGATTTTTTTATTGATGTTAACACTCATTATAGTGAAATGATCAACTATGTTGATATACATCACTTTTATCATCGCATATTTAAACCGGTAGACAATTTAGACCATTTTCCGTGTAACAGTCCAATGAGTGTCCTAGATTTATTCTCAGATCAGCGCGGCTGGGATTCGAACCCACGAGGGTTGAATTCATCTCAGGATCTCTCATTTAAAACTTCATGACGTTACCCCTACGCTATTGAGACATTCTGACGGGTTGCAGGGTAAGGCTAACCTGGACATGCAGGACACATCATCATCCTCTACCCCTCTGCACTATGCAGTGCGAGAAGGTCACGCATCTGTGGTACAGCTCATTGTTAATAAAGGTAAAAGTAAAAACAAAGCAAACACACATTATAGTGAAATGATCAACTACGTTGATATATATCTCTCCTAATACCACGTGTTTAAACCGTTAGGCAATTTGACCACCTTTAATACCCTGGTCCATCTCTCTAGTGCTCTGAATTTTCAGGTCCTAAGTACTTTCTTACACACATGTTGCTTTTCACGCTTCATGAAGAGCACTCCATTGATCAACGCGTTATTTTCTTCCAGCATGCCTGAATATATAGGGGATATATATTTTGCAGGATGAGATGTTAGCGTTATAGAAATTTCTGAACTTCTCTCATGTTCTTCTCTCAATGACTGATATTTCCAGATTATTCCGATCATACTGAAGAGTCAATAATTGGAATTGTAATCAATTGTATTGAACTATTTATTGCAGATTGATCTGGGTGAATTGATCTCTAGTGAAGTGTGCTGTGGGGACATCCCTGGCATCATCCCTGGATGAGGAAACGAACGCTAAACCTTTATTATTATTATTTATTGTATTGCAATACGTTGCATTTTATTGCAGGAGCCGATGTGAACATTGAGGATGAAGATGGGGACACACCTCTGCATATGATTTTCTTACATACTCTCCCCTCAACATTCAGCATCCTCAATTCACCCGCCCCCCATGAAACCACGGATCTGGCTCATGCCAGCGATATCACTAAGGTCTGTCTAATTGAAAAAGAAAATTGTTTTTTCTCTAGTTGTTTTAACGTCTTTGACATCATCCTTGTATGAGGAAACGGACGTTAAACCTTTATTATTATTATTATTATTATTATTATTAATCTGGCCGATTTTGTAATAATATATCCTCTATCTCACATGTATCATCAAACCCGGACACTACACAGTATCCCCTCTCTACCTTCTCGTAAGAGTCTTTCTTCGGATTTAAACCTGCGTGAAATTCTTAATATTCTCGCCTCATTAAAGGTAGATACTCATTTTCTTTTCTTTTTCAAACTCCCACTTCTAGGAACTTTCGCCTATTAGTTTTTCCACTTATGAGGTTTTTCCACATATGAGGTTTTTCATGGTGCTTGAAATCGTTTTAGTTCAATTTATTTCACGTCTCTTATATCTGCCGGAGATGCGTACTGATTCTTACTGTTAATAATAAGTATAATAAATGTTAATAGAAGTACTGACCCATACGGTTAATAGTAAGTATAATAATTGTTAATAGAAGTACTGATTCTTGCTGTTGTTTCACATAGCTTCAATTGTCGTAAGAGTCGCATTGTGTGTCATAAATCTTTAATGCATTGAATTGAAGGAGAGTTTCTGTATATCCTGCAAAACTGTACTTGATGTATTCTTCTATCGAAACATTAGCCTATATAATTATATATTGGACTATTACAATTTTAAGTATTTTAATACTGCTTAATATTTTAAATACAAATACTTCTATTAAAGTATTTAGTATTAAAAGATCATTTGGTTAATCATTTTGTGTTAATTTTTAAACTAGGCCTTTACTGGCCTTTACTGCTCGAATCTGTGACTTGTTTGTAAGTTGTTCGACAGCTGATCAGTAGGTGCAGGGTTCAATCCTGTGATCTCTCCGTCACTGATATGTTATCGAGCAGAAATCTGACGATAAACTTGGCTTTAGCTTTAGCTTTACTACTACTTCTTATCCACGTAACTTCTCGACGTTGTTGTGGATCACTCAAGTTTTTTCTGTGTTTTGTGTAACTCGACTAGATTGAAAAAGAATTACCGAGCGAGGTAAAGGAGCATCGAATGTGGATTGCTATGGGATGCTTCCTGTTGTCTCATGGTGGGGACTTGAGTCGTATGAATCAACAGAGCCTGACTCCACTGAGCGCCATCTCTGATCCCGCTGTCAAACAAGCTGTCATGAAATACGACAAGTATTTAACATAATTCTGATCATATAAATCTGATCATATCATTCTGATTATATCATAATTCTGATATAATATAAGCCAATCTTAATTGAGCTAGTATGCCGTGTTTCGTCCGGATTGTTTGAAGAATAGACCAACTGGTGACTGCACGTGTCGTACAAGGCGACTATTTCAAACCAACGTCAGAAAGGGCATTCGGTTGGTGAGAGCCTAGGCTCCAGAAATTGCTACGAAATGTTCTAAAACGAATGGCCAAGACTTTGATATGGTATGGGGCAAAGAGGAGTGGAGAAGGTCCATTTGTATCTCTACCCTAGTTAAACTGGGATTAAATGGAAGAAGAAGAAAAATAATTGAGCTAGTATGCAGCAAATACAATGCTTAATTTCTGAAGTTATTTTAAAATGTTACCCGAAATGTAATACACTTCTTCTAAAGTATTGAAGTAAAGCTGCTTAAGACTTCTGTACTTGATCTTAACCTACATTAGCCGCCCCTTACAAATATGCTCAGTTTACGGTTGATTAAAATTGTGAACTTTTTTTGCATGTGATTAGACCATTCCCATCTCCTGTGAATAAGTAGACTGCTATTTATTTAATTGTCTGTTAATACTACTGATCTTAGCAACAATCATTTAGTGCGGTCGACTGAACAGAAAATAAAAGCACATTTACTGAAACGATCATTTATGAAGACAAATGTCACTTTAGACGTCATATGTTAAACCATTGGATAGTTTATTAAATTATCCATAATTATCCATTATCATGACCAGTCATGTGAACATCTGAGAGTTTACTGTCTGATAGGATATACTGGAATTTATCAAAGGACCTTAAGAACAGCCATGGACAATTTAAAGACGTTACCTAACGTACTCACACCGTTAGGCATTTACATTGAAAAATATATAAATATCTCTCAATTGCATTGCTGTACAAATCGACTACTGCTCGTTCTTAAGCAGTTATTTCTATAAGCAACAATTGTTTCATTAATAAAAGTGCAGTGCAATATACGATCAAAACGTAAGAGATATTCGCTTGATTTTAAAACTGTAGGCTGATGGAATGAATTTCTCCACAAGTGATGTGGATGATAGGAAGCTCTGTAGCTTATCTGGTAATTAAAATTTTTCCATTTTAGTATGAATAGGAATATGGTAGTGAGCCTAAATATTCTATTCTTCTAAAATTCTAACGCTGCAAGTTGTAATCCAAGTCGGATTTATATCGATAATTGCATTTTAGAAACAATAAAGGCAGTTCGCAAACACAATCTGCACCGTCAAAGTCTGCTACATCTTCATCCTCGACCACTTCTCCATCGACCTGTGTCAAGTGTAAGACTAGAAGACCGGAAGTGAAGTTTCAGCCTTGCCTGCACGAGGTGGTGTGTTCAGAGTGTAAGAGAGGCCTGAAGAATTGTCCCGTGTGTCAGCGAGTGATCCTGGAAATAAGTAGGAGTTCCATGCAGCAAACGTTGGAGAGTAAGTTCACAATTACATGAGATTGCTTTATAAAAATTAAGTTTTAAAACATTCAAACATTGAACAAGTATGGCTCTCAAAGATTATACGTATCACCAGAGATTTAAAGAAACATTAAATTGTTTTGCGTATATCCTAAGATATGGGTAAAATATTCACTTGGCGATGAAACTGACTTTGAATATGCACTGGTTGATTAATTAATTGATTGCTTGGCAGACTGATTCATTGAGTGGATGATTTATTGATTGGTTTATTAATTGATTGATTGACTAGTTGATTGATTAGTTGATTGACTGATTTTTTTTTTTTTTTTTTGATCGATCGACATCGCGAGTGAAGCTGCATGTACAATGATTGATTGCAGGTTTAACAAGAAAGAGATCAGAAAGCGGAGAGATTAATAATCCAAATATAGTCACATGTGACGAGGTTAAAGCAGAAAAACCGAAACAAACTGCCGCACAATGCATAAGCCCGGTCACCTCGGCTCCAATCTCTAAGTTCCCTGCAACTTCTGTGTCCAATGAAAACCAGTCAAAGCAACATTTCCTCAACATTACCCCAGATACTGCTTCACGAGCCACACAAAATACAGAAAATGTCACAAAAACCCCGGAGAAGTCAGAGCCTATGAAGGAAACCCCTAAACCAACCGAACCCACTGTGCAAACGGTAGCTTGCACTAAATGTAACCAGCAACCCCGCTGCGTCATGTTTATGCCTTGCTTGCACAGCAGCTGTAGCAGCTGCTCCCAGTCTCTCAGCAGCTGTCACGTGTGCTCTGCTGACATTACGACTAAGATCACCCTCTTCAGTCAATGAGGCTTTAAGTAATTGTCAAATGCTATTCCATGTGAGAGGCGTGGTCAGAGGTGTGTCTGATGAGAGAGAGGCGTGGTCAGAGGTGTGTCTGATGAGAGAGAGGCGTGGTCAGAGGCGTGTCTGATGAGAGAGAACTTACTATTACTATTTTATGTATTGAATTTCTATAAATAATATCAAAGTAGTTTAAACACTTGTCTCGATGCAATGATTTAAATGTATTTTGAAATCATTAATCTGTTTGTTAAAATATCTATTTGCCACTTCTACATTTTATTATTGACCATTCGAACTATTTATTGTTCGAACTGTTATAGGTTAATTATGTATGACCCGATAGTCATTTAAAATATTGCATTTGTAAATTGTTCAGAGCGTAAACAACTGACTATACACTGTCTAATTGTTTATTATATGGCAAAAAACGTGATCACAAACGTTTTATCACAGATAAACATGCACTATAATGTATATTTAAATATGTATGCGCTCTCTCCGTCACACACGTGCTGTTCGATCAGAAAACTGTCGTTAAACTTGGCCTTAGACTTCGCCTTAAAATTGTATAATGTTACATGATTTTCGTTCCTGAGTTCTTTTTGAGAGACTAAATGTAGGTCCTTGCGACAAGCCGGTCTTTAAAAAGTTAATGTAAATCTTGTTACACAATGTTTGATACTATGAATTGTAGGAATAATAGCACTTTTGTTAATCAAATTCCTTGAACTTGTTAAGGAACTAAGTACTGTAATAAGTAAGTAGGAATATGTACTGTAATTCAATAATTTAATGCCAAAAATATAGAAGGGTGAATTTTCTGTTGCTGTTTTAACACTTCCTGATCGCCTAAGTCATAAGCTAAGAAACACAAATCAGTTGGACCACGTCTTCTCTTTCAGCAGGAAATCTCTCAGATAGTTGTGCTGGAGTTATTTAGTAGGACATATATCTGTAGACATCTCTTATCATCTGGAGTAGGTGCGAGATGTTAGGTCTTTCTACATGATGGTGAGAACCGCGGTTCGAGGAAGGAATCATTTCCAACTATTGCGCATGCGCCATGACCAGTGTGACAGGGTTAAGTTTGCAAATGTTGTGTTACAGAGCTACACGTTAGCCTAGAAGTTTCAGTGCTTCCTAAAGCCTATTAACTGTAGATCTCGTACCTATTCTACAAGTCAAGTAGTGGAGACACAAACTCTCTCTCTCTCTCTCTCTCTCTCTCACTCTCTTGTTTTACCAAATGGTAGGTCCAGGGCGCACATTCCTACTCGCAGTCTGCTTTTACGCTTCATAGAAACATATACTAGATCAATCTATTTATTTTATTTATTTTATTTATTTATTGCTTTATTTCAGGCGTAAAAACCCATACATGAATCTTGCACATAGAACAATGCAACAAAAACCAGAAAAGCAAATAGTCTGTGCATAAATTGAGCTATAGGCCTAAAACAATTACTTATAGAATTAGGCATACAAGGCTATAATAGGCTCAGAACATCAAAACACTTAACTAGCATATTAGCATTATCTAGCAAGCACATTCTAAACTTTAATCTGTAATTTGAAAGGATAGTATCAAAACTAGGCAATCCGGTTTCTAGCAGCGCGATAGTTAGGCTGCTGTAACGTTTGTATCCAAAAAATATTTTAATACATTTATTATAGCAAGATCGAAACTTCTCTATTGAACCTATTGTAAACGACGACCATAGTGCCGCATCATAGAAGCACATACAATAGGATTTGAACAGGACCTTCTTAACATTAAGAGAGCAATAAGCAAATCTACGCTTTAATATATTCTTACGCATAAACATACCACGTATTTCACGCTGTATATCGTTATTATCACGACCATCATTGGTTATAATATGACCTAAATATTTAAACTGCGTTACATCATTAATAAAAGAATTGTCCAACTTAAATCTTGAAAATTCCTCTAATACACTCCAATTTCGATCCTTAGGAGAAAATATCATGGCGACAGTTTTACTAATATTAAAAGACATGTTAATAACTTTAGCGTTAAACTAAAGCACATCTATTAAATACTGTGAAGCTCTCCACGAAGGAGCAATGAGAACGATATCATCGGCATATGCAAGAATGTTAATTAATCTATTATTAATTGCACAACCAATCCCGGTATCTACTACAGCTCTAACCATATCGCGTATATATCTAGAGAACAAATAGGGTGAAAGTACACTTCCCTGACGCGTACCATTTCCAATGTGAAAGTAAGTAGAAACAGAATTACGCCATCGAACAAAGCATTGATGTTTAGAATACCAGAATGAAAGAATAAATATAATACTAATGTTAATGTTATCGTCTAGTAATTTTCCAAACAATTTCTAGTAATTAACTTTATCGAAAGCTTTACTGAAATCAACAAAACAGGTAGAAACAATGAATTGATTACTTCACAGAATGCTTTGCCTAATTGTTAACTTATAATAAAACGAATTTAACGTCAGTATCCTCATCCAAGTATCGATGATGTCAGTGACGTCATCTTTATGTAGCCTATCCTTTGGAAACTTATGGCTTCTACGTTAGTTCCCGCTGGATATGGAGAACAGCTGAAATGTTTTGAAACTTAAAGCCAACATATCTTAGAGGTTTTTGCAACACGGATTTTTAAGCATTACAGAATTTCCTTAGCATAACGATGTCAAAATTTTAAAATAACAATGTCTAAATTTGATTCTTATTGTTTGCTGACCTTATGAAAATATTGATGACTCTCAGACTCTTGAATGCTTCATATTTATAATGAAACGTGGTCATAATCACTTCATGCTTTAAAAGATAGTTTTAATTTTCAAAGCTGACGTGAATTAAAACATCAAACTGTTAAAACTATAGTTTGACTATATTTTGTTTTCCTTTATTTGTGTTAACAATACATACACTCTCTAAAGATTTAATATAGCGTACTAAATGATATGCATAAGCGTCGATCGAGAGTCTTTCTCAAGCCCTAAAGATTACAGGTAATTTAAATACTGAAATTCAAATACTGTACACACTTCTAAGCACTTTAAGTATTCTAAGTGGCTGTAAGAGTTTAATGGAAGAGCTATTGCGAATTAATTACACAAGTTGCAAGCATTAATACACTACCATATCGGCCTAATTCTTTGTCAATTTCTACATCCTTTTACCAATACAAACAAATACGAATCGAGGCCCAAAATTGAACAAATTTTTACAGTTATTTCCTTGTCTGACTTGTGATACCATAGCAGTTTGCAGATATTGGCGTTTATCATTTTAATTCAATGTTGCAGTTTATTTGAGGATTTAGAGTGATTATAACTCATTTCTAAAGCTAAAGCTAAGGTTAACCTCAGTTTCCTCAATCGAAAGCGATGTCAGTGACGGGCGAGCCCAGGATTTGAACTCCGTCATACTGATCTGCGGTCGTATATCTTACCGACTTCGCCACTGGCTCCAGCGTAGTGATTATGACTAATTAATCAACGTTTTAGAGAAGTACTTAACTTTATTGAACTACATGCAGTCTCGTATGAGAGTAGGCCCTATTGACTGCAAAAGAACTGGATTATTCAATTTAAATCATAAACTATAGGAACTATACATGTAAATTCATACCATAAGTCTGCTGCAGTGTACTTGAATCATTAGATGAGTTTTATAGAGATAATTCACTGTTGTCAAGCTCCTTTCTTTTGGACTGGATTAAAGACACTGGATTTTACGAAGTTTTAGGATCATTTAGACTGAGTATTTGTTCATGGCTTTGATTTGATAGTGCATGGTGTTGTCACTGATATCCGCAGCACTTTAATTGCCGTTGCTCTATTTATAGCTATTTTATAAAAGTCCTAACTTTAGTTTCAATTTGAAGACAATCTAGACAAGTAGAATATGTCTAACCATTCTTGATCCCATTGTGCCCCTCGCTCACCAACTCTTCTCTTCCTAGCAATGTAACAATGCTAGGAAGAGATATTCGGTAAGATATTCGACATCGGATCAGTATAGGGGGTTCAAATCCTGGGCTCCCCCGTCACTGACATCGCTTTCGAGTGAGAAAACTGAAGTTAACATTAGATTTACCAGACGTTTTAAAGCGGAATTGAGAACACTTAGCAATGCATACAAGTACGACAGAATGCATAGGCATATTCGCAAAATTATTTCATAAAATGGATAAAAAAGTAACTATGTCACAGTTGTGCAGCACAATTTAGGCTTTATGCTATTGAATATTCTGTATGAATACAGCAGAATTAATTTTCTGCATGAAAATAAACTTGTACATAACTGGTTCTATTAAGTATGGATTTAGGTCTTCCGGACTACTTTGAAATGGAACGATTAATATAAAAATATACTATCTCATATATTCCACGGCACAGATTAATTTACTTTTGAACCTTCTCTAACAGTCTAATGGCCAAAGAGTATGAAAACGGCTAATAATGTGTGACAGTAAAAATATTAAATGCATGCTATCGATAACATTGATAACTTGATATGCGCTTAAGGTACTCTCTGTAAAATGTAAGATAACATAGCTACAATGTATTTCGTTCTTCTTTTACTGTTTTCTGTACATCTATTGGTGTAGTAAGGTGGATTGTTGTATTGTACTCATGTTATGTCTACCATTCTGTGATGAATTAAAGATTATTCATTTATTTTTTTAATATTTTTTTTAGAATTTGAAATCAGGCAGCAAGGCCCACACAAAGCACACAAGACAACACAGTATACCTATAAAATCATGTAAACACTCGTAAAATCAGATACTATAGTTCTAAAATGAAAAAATCACAACCTAAAACAATTAATTAGTGCACTTTCACACTTACTAATACACTGATTATACACACATTTAGAGATATACATAATCGTATCAAAACTAGGAATGTTACATAATTGCAACATGGTGGATAAACTATCCTGTCCTTCGAAAGCAAAGAACCGTTTGGCACATCTATTGTGACATGAGCGAAATTTATTTAAAGAAAACACTTAAAACTTGGACCATAGTGCAATATTGTAAAAACATAAACAGTACGTTTTAAACAGAATAATTCTAACTGTACGGGAGCAATTAAAAAATCGTCTTAAAAGCGTGTTAGTGCGGACAAAGGTATTACTTATTTCACGATTAATTTAATATATGTTTGAAATCTTTAAACAAATTCATTTTTTTCAGATTCACACACTATTAGTTTGTTGAGGAAGCACTAAGAAGACACCCTAGACTAAGGTTTACCCTGTCTAAGCTAGTTTATAATTTGCTACTGGATATCTTTCTTTTTTATTTCTCTCTCTCTCTCTCTCTCTCTCTTTATCTACATTTCTCGCTCTCTCTTGATTTTTTTCTGCTGTTAATACATTATTATATACTTAATGGAAGGCTCAAGCTAAGAACTACAGCAAAAGTTAAACTCTATTCGCTCATATACTGCCAAACGACATGTATAATATACTGTTAAACTCTAAGTTAAACAAACCACCCGCTCCCTATTATAGAGTCAGTACAGAGTCAGTAGGTAGTAGTTTAATAAAGGAGGTAAAAGAAGGAAGAATAGAAGTATATAGAGGCAGAGGAAGGCCGATATTAATAATGTTAGATGATTTAAATATCTACTCATATGTGGACATAAAGAGGAAAGCAGAAGATAGAGAAGTGTGGAGGCGTTATATACCATGGACTTGCTAGTAGGCAGTGCACTAGGAGAGAGAGAGAGAGAGACATTTATGAGCATTGATTTTTCAATATATTTGCAGAAGTAGAAGCTCTCTTTGAGAGCTCTTTTCTTTCATTCTGAGCCTCTAGAAAGTCAGAGAAAGAGCAATGTGTACTTAAGGCTTAGCGGAATTGCTCCATTTCAGAAATCCTCTTCGGTCTTTCCATATTCTTTATTGTCTGTCCGGACAGTTGCGCAGAGACTGATTTCAGTTGTTAGTCGAGATGCCGTAATGGAAAGTTAGAAGAGGAAAATAGCATTAGCCGTTGAAATGTATTCTGACACAAGATTCGGGATTGACAGGATGTCTAGAATTGGCAGAGAAACAAAGTGCTTGGTATTAGCTTGGATTGTGATGAATATTACTTGTACCGCACCACTACTGTCCTTCACTGTCATTCATTCATCGATGTCGTCGTGAATATTAAAAAGGGAACCTTCATTTAAAATAATTTGAAGATATTTACACACAAGTTCAACGCCAAGTTGTCGTTAACAAGATATAGGCATACAATTACAATATTGGTCCCAGCTTTATGCGTAAAATTTTCATGGAAACACACGCATGCTTTTACGCTTTACTAGCTAACATATATTTTCATTTCTATCTGGTTAGATAATTGATTGAAACTTTGTTTAAAAATAGCACACGACTCAATAGCAATAGGACACTACTTGGCTGGAACAAGTGGCGATTTCGGTAAGATATCCGACTGCGGATCAAAATGTGCGGGGTTCAAATCCTGGGCTCGACCGTCACTGAGAGCGCTTTCGAGTTTGGAATCTGACGTTAACATTAGCTTTCAGCTTTACTTGTGGCACAGCTATTTCATTACTTACCTATAGGTCTGCTTAACTTTCTTACTTATATTTCTTTATGTTTCTTATATTTCTTATATATTAGCCTACTTATATTTCACAGAAATTTCAATGGCTAATCATTGTAAGTCTGTAAGAAAATCAAAGTCTGTTCGTTTATGAAAGCCTACTTCTTGATCATGAGAAAGTGACTAACCTCAGAAATATTATTCGAAGTTTTAAGACAGAATGATGCGAAGTATTTGGTTTTGTGAACTTAAGGATGTACAATGTAGGTCTGTATGAACTATTTGAACTTCTAATCATTCCAGAGTGAACTCCTTTGCAATGATAGCCGTAAAGCAATAGGTCTAAGTGCATACAGTACATTTCACTCCCAAATGACAAAAGTGGTGCTAAATGTGAAATACCTGTAAGTATTGACAAAACGTCTCTATAAATATTGACAATACAGCTGTAAGTAGTATTCACAATACGTCTCTAAGTATTAACAATACGCCTCTAGGTATTGACAATACGCCTGTAAGTATTGGCAATAAGCCTTTAAGTATTGACAATACGCCTATAGGTATTGACAACACGTCTGTAGGTATTGGGAATACGTCTGTAAGCATTGACAATACGCCTGTAAGTATTGACAATACGTCTGTAAGTATTGACAATGCGTCTGTAAGTATTCACAATACGTCTGTAAGTATTCACAATACGCTTGTAAGTATTGACAATACGCCTGTAAGTATTGAAAATACGCCTGTAAGTATTGACAATACGCCTGTAAGCATTGACAATACGTCTGTAAGTATTGACAATACGCTTGTAAGTATTGACAATACGCCTGTAAGTATTGAAAATACGCCTGTAAATATTGACAATAGTATTGCCTACCGCAGGGCTTCAGACAAATTTTAGTTGATGATTTTGCAGAACAATAGAGGGCCTACCTGTTTGAATATTAATCTGGATCGGACTGCATGGGATAGCGATACACTGTAATGAACGGCGTGTGAGCTTCAATGAGGCCCGGCGTCCAGATAAATCCGCTCCTGCTGCTGCGTCTATTATATACTGATCCTTATATGTATGTATGTATATGTATATATATATATATATATATATATATATATATATATATATATATATATACATGTATATATAGGAAACTGGAGGCATTTGAAATTTGGAAATGTGGATATGGAGAAGAATGGAGAGATTTAGTTAGACACAAAAGGTTACAAATGAGGAAGTCCTGGAGAGAGTCGGTACAGATAGACAGTTGATAAATGTATTAAGAAATATGAAGAAGAGTTGAATAGAACACATTATAAGGGGGGAAGGTCAATTATAAGAGGTCACAGAAGACAGAATGGAAGGAAATAGAGGCAGGGGCAGGCCGAGATTAGGTACATGTATGTTAGGTGATTTAAAGATCCACTCATACAGTATATGGACATGAAGAGGAAAGCGAAAGGAAGAGAAGAGTATCTTTAGACTGATTTACAGGATTTTGGATTTTGCACCGTTTGTGACCTTCTTTTTGCTCGCCGGCTAGATTTTGTCTCAATAAAACAGATAAAAGATAATGTTAACATCAGTTTCCTCACTCAAAAGCAATGTCAGTGACCGACGAGCCCAGGATTTGAACCCCGCACATACTGATCCGCGGTCGAGTATCATACCGATATCGCTGCTGACTCCAGCCATTGCTCGATGTTGTCATTGATGACTGTAGCACTCGAATTGTGGTTATTATTGAGAGTGGAGGTGTTATATACGACCTGAAGCTGCCAGTAGGCAGTGTACTAAGATATATATATATATATATACATATGTATATATATATATATATATATATACATGTATATACAGTATATATCAGTGCACTGCTTACTGGCAGGTCCATGATAAATAACGCCTCCACTCTTCTCTGTCTTCCGTCTTCTTCTACATTTCCACATGCATGTATGAGTGGGTCTTTAAGTCATTTTACATACCTAATCTCGGCCTGCCTCCATTTCCTTCCATTCGGCCTTATATGACCTCCTTTATTGGACATTCCCCCTTGGAATGTTTTCAAATTAACCCCTTCACTACAAGCTATGGTCAAAGGCCTTTTAATCAACCGTATGCACAATAGCTTGCAAAAATGTGGCTTCTGTCTGATGTGGATGCCCATATCGATCCTCAGTCCTTTTGCTTTGTCGTCTGTTACGACACGTGCAGTTAACGGTTGGTATATTACTCTGTGTCCAGAAAAACCACACAGGTGATGTTATGTATTCATACTGTGTATATATATATATATATATATATATATATATATATATATATATATATATATATATATATATACATATATATATATAGGCTATAGGTATGCATTTAAGTAGAACGTTAATTTTCTACAAATAGAAGTAGTTTCTTCTCTGATGTTTTATAAAAACATAATAGCTTATCTGTATAGAGTAGTCCTCTCAGGGCTATCTAAATCAAATGAAATTAAAGTTTCATGCGGGGTCTCATGACAGTACAGTCACAGTGCATATTGAACTTTCTAAACTGCAGTTGTAGCAGCTTACACAGTCATAGCTGATAGCAGCTGCTGCAGTTCTCATTGTCACAGCAGCTAGCAGCTTCTGCAGCTCTCACTGTCACAGTAGCTACCAACTGTTGCGGCTCTCACTGTCACAGCAGCTAGCAGCTGCTGCAGCTCTCACTGTCACAGCTGTTAGCAACTGCTGGAGCTCTCACTATCGCAGCTGCTATCAACTACTAGAGCACTCATTGTAGCATCAGCTAACAACTGCTACAAAAACAGCCACTGAAGGCTACTACAGCTTCTATTGTCTCATCTGCTGACAGCTGTTGAAGCTGTTATGTATTGTCACATCTGCTGACAGCTTTTGCAGCTATCATGCACTGTCACAGCTGCTCACAGCTGCTTCAGCTTGTACAACTGCTGCAGCTCTTAAAGCTGCTGCGACTGCTGGAAGATAATCTTCTACGTCACTCTCTGCAGGGTTCATTGACCTCGCACTGAGTCATGCTGCTGTATCTGTAGCGATAAATAGCAGCAACTTAACAGCTGCTTCTAATTCATATTAATTACACCTAGAGAACTTAATAGCTGCCTCTAAATCCATATTAATTACACCTAGAGAATTTAATAGCTGCCACTCTAAAGTCATATTAATTACATCTAGAAAACTTAATAGCTACCTCTAAATCAATATTAATTACACCTTGAGAACTTAGTAGCTGCCTCTAAATCCATTTTAATTACACCTTGTGAACTTAACATCTGCCTTTAAATTCATATTAATTGCATCTAGAAAACTTAATAGCTACCTCTAAATCAATATTAATTACACATAGAACTTAATGGCTGCCTCTAAATTCATATTAATTACACCTTGAGAACTTAATGGCTGCCTCTAAATACATATTAATTACACCTTGAGAACTTAATGGCTGCCTCTAAATACATATTAATTACACCTTGAGAACCTACTAACTACCTCTAAATCCATATTAAATACACTCAGAGAACTTCATAGCTGCCTCTAAATCAATATTAATTACACCTAGAGAATTTAACAGCTGCCTCTATATTCATATTAATTACACCTAGAGAACTTTTCAAAGTTCCAATTAAAATGCAATTAAGTGACGGTTATTAGTAAACAGTTGATCCATCCATAAAAGCATTAACACTTAAAAAGTTACATGTTTAAAATGACAATTGGCTTACAATAATTAACAGTAAAAATTAATTTTTTTTAAAGTTAAATTACTCAGTTACAATTAATAATTTTTCCTAGATGTGTACATTGTTGCACACGTACACATTCTAGTATTTAATCGTAAGCCGATTTCGATTGTGTTTTAGAATTGTATCTCTTATGAGATTACGTACGTTACAGCTAATATTTACTTCGTTTTAAACTTCCATTTAGCTTCGCATATAGGCCTAATTAAGTAGGTTAGCATACCGAATGTGTGGTTGTTATATATTCTTTGCTGTTGTTGTTATCTTTTTCTCTTCATGATTACAAGTAATATTTGCTCTCATGTAAACTGTAAACTATATTAGGCCCTATATATATATATATATATATATATATATATATATATATATATATATATATACATGTATATATGCATATATATACATGTATATATATATAAATATATATGTATATATATGTATATATATATACATGTATATAGGCCTATATATTATATCCTAAGGGGGAAAGAAAAGTATTTATACATTCTAAGGGGCAGAAAGTTTATTAAAATGAGGTCAAAGAAGGTAGAATGGAATGAAAAAAAGAGGCAGAGGCAGGCCGAGATTAAGTAGGTATGTTTGGTGATTTAAAGACCCAGGCATGTGTGGACATGAAGAGAAAAGCAGAAGACAGAGAAGAGTGGAGTCGTTATATACAATGGACCTGCCAGTAGGCAGTGGTAAAGCTAAAAGCTAAAGCTAAGGTTAACGTCAGTTTCCTCACTCGAAAGCGATGTCAGTGATGCGAGCCCAGGATTTGAACCCCGCCCATACATATATATATATATATATATATATATATATATATATATATATATACAGTATATGGAGTACACTGCAGTCAGTGAGGATTATGAATAACCTTTCAACATCCTGGTTAGGTTTTTCTTTAAACCTGACAGCAGTCGATCTTCCGAGCGTTCACTAACCCGTTACTGACAACATAATTGTGGTCTAAACAGGCAAACAATTGCAACATAATTGTTGTGGTCTAAACAGGCAAACAATTGCAACAAACGTTTTGTAGCCCGTATAGGTCTGTCTTAAACGAGTCCTTAACGTAAAACTGTTGGAGTCTATATAGGCCTAACAACCGGTAGGCTTTGCGCCTTAAATCAAGATTGTGCAATAACTATACGGAAACTTTCCCAGTCGATCTTGGTATTTCCCACAGATGTATGCTAGAGGGCCCGAAAGAGAAACTAACTTGCCAACTAGACAGCTTTTACAATGGCGCTTTACAGTCTTGTATATATAATACAGCTAGTTGAATTGTTCTAAACCTTTTTCTATTTTATTATTTTCTTTAATCCTAAATGTATAACATTATATTTGCATATGGTTTATTATATCGTCAGAAGTACCATTTGAGGTAAGAATCATCTAGCCTATCTAGGTCTATAATACTGTAAATTTTTTGCATTACATTTTGCATGCAGTTTAATTAAGAACTAGGTTACACAATGGCGATCGCAGCTCCTACACCGTCTTCTACATAGGCTCGGACATATTTAACATGTCTTAGGTTGAATGTTTTGAGCATTGCAATTTTAAAATAATTTAATTAGGAAATCATTGACTCGAAATCAAAATAAAAGCCTGAATAATTCGCATGCAACATTTGCCCGACGTAGTCATTACATATTTTCAGTGTTCCGTGTTGTGTCCGGGACACTGAAGGGTAGAACAACCGTAAACTGCACATATCGTTAGCGGTTACTGAACAAGATCTGAGGAAGATAACAGAAAACCACCTCAGTAGATACATTGTTCCCAAGCTATGGACTACATTAAGGTATTAAAAAGGCATATATCCTTTTGTGAAGGGATTATTTCGTTGATCGATGGTGTGCTCATTATGAAGTGTATGAATTTGTATGTCGGACTAGCTACCTGGCAGAACGCTAACATAATTATCTTTCTCTGAGCTTAGTGAAAGTTACATTTTATATGAACAACGTAGTATATATATATATATATATATATATATATATATATATATATATATATATTGTATATATGTATATATGTATATATATAGAGTATATATATATATATATATATATATATATATATATATATATATGTATATATATTCATATATACAGTATATGTGTGTGTAGCAGCGATAGAAGGCATTGTGCACCATTGAAATACAACAATAACATTGTATTGAAATACAATACTGTACAGTGTAGTAGGCTACATATCGACACGGTTGCTAAAATTGCGAAATACTTCACTAAGCATTGCAAATAGTACAGCTGTTGTAGCAGATTTTTCTTGTGTATTAAACTTTTACAAGGGCATCTATTCCTATGTCTCTAGTATACATGTATATATACTAGGGCATCTATTCCTATGTCTCCAATGTTCTGCTGTACTACAGGTTCCATGCACATATTTGCTGACTAGCGAGCACTCCGTCGATCAACTGCGAGTTTGATCTAATCATAAAGGCCGCAACAATAGAGAAAACTCTGAAACGCTTATACATGTATATTGTAAAGAATACGAGTTCCGAGGTGGTTTTCAATTGACTTCTTCATTTCAATGATTAGTCACTACCCTCATTGATCTACAATTAAAGGAATGTATTGTATCAGTAAATATTTAATAGACTTTTGGGTCGTTCATTAGGACCAGAAATTTTTAAATAGTTTAATGCTCGACATTTGGTCAATATATGTCCTTTCCTGTCCTATCCAACTCTTCTTCCTATTTCTGAATCATAAATACATTGAGCAATAGGAAGAAGAGTTGGATTGGACATATTCTAAGTGGGGAAATTCTACTAAAAGAGGTCATAGAATACAGAAGGGAAAGGTAGAGAGGCAAAGGCAGGCCGAGATTAGGAATGTTAGATGATTTAAAGATCCACTCATATGTGGACATGAAGAGGAAAGCACAAGACAGAGAAGAGTAGAGGCGTTATATACCATGGACCTGCCAGTACGTCCATGATAAGATATAAGATATATCTAAGATATATATATATATATATATATATATATATATATAATATTATATATTCATGTATATATATATATATATATATATATATATACATGTATATATACATATATACATGTATATGAATTACACTGTCGTATGACTAGGCTACATGTAGAGTACTCTGTGCCTAATGCCTACGGTAGGCCTACAGCTGATTGCCTAACGTACGTAGGAATTATGTACTACAAGTATACTTAGGCTACAAGTATGTATTGCATGAAACACTTACGACTGAAAACATCACGCAAACGATTACATGTCACAGTGAAACTAGCAGTGCATAAGGCACATCCCGCACAACACACACATTATTTATACTATTTATATATATATATTGCATACTGTGATATTACATAGATATTGTCATAGATATAGTATAAATATTGTATATAGTAGGCCTACATTATTATAGATGTAGCTGTTTTATTAATGTTAACTTTTAGCTCTTCATTATACAGCTTGACTGTGAAATGAAACAGGATTGTTTGGGTTGCGTCACTGAGTGCTGGTTAGATTTAATTTACTCTCCTATAACGTTTGTCCGTGTTGATTCCGAGACTTTATGGAATTGACCAACAGTAAACTGCCTATCATAAGAGGTGACTAAGAAAGAACTGAATATGAGAAAGGTAAACCGCTTCAGAACAACAAAGTTTTCCAAGCATCTGGATATAATTAAAAGTATAGATAAGTTATAGCATTATGTGAAGGAACTAAGTAGTTGATCGATGGACTGATCATTATTTAGCGTCAGAGCTTACTGTCAGTAGGAATACATATCTTGGACCAGCCAATCTGCAAAAATAAACTATGGCAGTGACGACTATACATGTGCATGTATGCTATCTATATGCAAAATGCTACAGAACAATGAATTTTGTTGTAGCTGAAGAGGTACATTTGTTTATA